>WTSP01014264.1:0-38632 GCA_025331215.1 Actenoides lindsayi | reverse complement strand
ATGCCCCATCCCTGGAACCATTCCAGGTGAGGTTGGCTGGGGCTCTGAGCAACCTGCTCTAGTTGCAGATGTCCCTGTTCAGTGCAGGGGGTTGAATGAGATGGCCTTTAAATGTCCCTTCCAAACCAAATCAATCTATGATTCTGTTTCTGTGATTCTGGTTTTTCTGCAGGGTGTTTCTCTTCCTCTCAGCTGGGGAAGTGGTGGGGTGCTGCTTCTCAGATGAGCGTGGTGGGTGCCATCCTGTCTGTGCCAGGGATGGAGAGGGACTTCAGGCTCTCCCCGAGGATGCTCAGCCCTGCTGTCTGCACAGCCTCACCTGTGGCTGGAGGATGTTGGGCAGCACCTTGCTCATAAAGCCACAGCAGAGTCGTCCCTGCCTGGCATCATAATTGGGCCACCCATCAGGCTGAGAGAGGAACTGGCATGTGCCCGCTCTCCTCCAGCTTGCCTGGGCGCCAGTGCTTTGGAGGCGGGGAGAAGGATACCCAGTCTGCCATCCCGGGGCAATGGTGGCTGCCTGCAAAGGTGCAATGTGTGAGCTGCAAAGGGTCAGGGTGTGAGCTGGATGTGTGTGTGCAGAGGGGTGGGCTGTGCACTGGCACGCTTGTGCAGAAGGGCACAGGGTGAGCTTGCACACATGTGCAAAGGTGCAGTGTGTGAGCTTGCACATGTGTGAGCCCTCATGAATGCTTGTGGGTGGCAGTGTTTGAGCCTGCACATACGTATCTGGATATGCAGTGTGCAGGCCAGTGTGTAAACGGGGAGTATGGGATCCTGCTCACATACTACAAGATGGGCTGTGTGTGAGCTTGCACGTGTGCGTGGGCACGTGGGCTACCCCTGGGGAGATAGGGCCAAATGGAGCCCCAGGGCCTGAAACAAGAAGGGAGGATAATTTTCACAACAAAAATGTTCCCTTTGCAGCAGAGGGTTAGAAAACAAACGGCTCTTCCAAAACAAATGGGGCTTGTTGGCCCCAGTGATGGAGAATGTTGCCAAGAGGCTGCTGGGTGGGAAAGGCCATGCAAACATTGGTTTAATCCCTGTGCCCTCCTGCTGTCTGCAGGGATGCTCTAGCAACATCCTTGCCTCTTGCACCCCGAGATGCTGAAAGGCAACAGGGAGTTGCCTGGGGATTGCTCCTCACCCTAGTGGGTCCCCCTCTCTGGCTCCCCCAGGCCTGCCCTGGCCAGCAGCTGAGGTCCCCAGGAGTTTTCCATCCTTCATCAAGGACTTGTGCTTCCTTTGCTGTAGGGCATGAGGCATTTGATCATCCAAGACCAAATGGGAGGGTGCAAGGAAAATGCAGCTGAGGCTCCTTCATGGTGCACAGAGGCAGCAAGAGGCAGCAGCAGGAGCTGGAACAAGGCATATTCCCTGTAAATGAAAGGACAAATCCTAAGGCCACCATGAGGATGCTCAAGTATTGGAATATGGGCCTGGAGAGGGATGGGAATCTCTGTCCTTGGAAATACTCAGACCTTGACTGAAGCAGCCTGGGAACTCTTGGGTGGGAGCAGAGACCTTCATGAGGCTTCACGACCCAGCACCACACGCTGGTCTGGGGAGAGGTATCTCCTGGAATAGAAAGTTGCAGGTAGGAGCCCCATACTCACAACCCAAGTGGGGAAAGCAAGAGTGGGTACAGGGACTCTTATCACCCCTTCCCTCCCCTATCACAGCCATGAGTTTGCGTGCTGCACCCTTTCATACCAGTGCTGCAAGCCAGCGAGTCTGCATCATGGCCTGGATCTGTGCTTGGCTCCCATGTCTTGGAGACCAACCTGCCACCTCCTCATCTTCATTCTCCTCCTCCTCCAGCATTTTGCTGCGGCACAGCTGCCCTGCCGGTGCACTGTGTTGTCTGCTTAAATCTGAGTCAGTGTCTCACTCACCAGAACCACTGAAAGAACCTGGGATGAGGTTCAGCAGTGTCTGGCAAATGTACAATCCACTTGAAAAATGTTTATGGAAGAGGAAAAAATAGCAAAAGGTTGAGGAAAGAGAGAAGAAGACAGACAGCAACCCCAGGAGACCCTCCTCTCAGGAGCAGGAAGCGGGAAACATAAGGAGCCATTTATTTTAAGTAAACTATAAATATCAGACTACAACAAACGCATGTAAGAAAAGAAAAGTTGGTCTGAATCCAAAGATTTCCAAGAGGTCTTGAGCAAACATGTGTGATTGAGTCTGGCAATACTGTGTGTGCGTGTGTGCTGGTGCATGTGCTAATCAGGGACTGCGGCACTAGATACAGCATCATCCCCCCAAATTAAAACCAGAGCAAATTCAAAATCAAGACAAAAATGTGTCTGGGTCTCAAGGCTGGTGATAAGATCAGGGGGGAGGGGGGTGTGAGAGAGGGGAGTGCCCCATGATGCCCTCATGCCAGAGCACATCCCTCAGAAAATGCCTTCTCTGGTTGGGAGCCACTCTGTGCTGCTGTGCCACGCTGCCCAGCCACACCATCACCTTGCAGAGCATCCTGCCTGTGATTAGGGGACCTGGGGCTCTGCACAGGGTGCTAGGGTGGCTGTAGTTGCCACTGGTGCCTGTCTTCTTGACTAGTGCTTCCTGCCAGGACCATGGCATGGGCTGCCAGGTTGGCTCTGGGTTTGTACCACCACTGCCAGCCTCTTTCCCAAGTCCCCAGATGCCAGCATGCAGCCTGTGGGCTCTTAGAACCTGGGCTGCAGCCACATCCTCATGGGAGCACTCAGGTACTCCCAGCTCTGTGAACTGCAACCCCCAGATTGTCTTGGAGAAATCAAAGACAGTGTCTGGTGGATGCAGCTGCAGTGTTGGGCAGGGAAGCCCTGCTAGGGAGGAATTTGGGCAGAGCTTGTTCACCACCATGGCTGGGAAGGACCCTGAGTAAAGGTGCTGGTTGCTGGAGGGCATGGCCTGGTGTGAGCAGAGCTCCCATTCTGCTCCCTATGGGAGGGAACCCACCCCAGGGAGATGTCACAAACCCAGCCTTCCTAACACCAAACCGGCAGGCTTGGCCAGCAGTTCTTGGGTTGCAGAGCATCAGCCTTTAGCAGCAGTCCTGGAGCTTGCTTGCACCCTACCACCGCTAGTAACCCTGTGTTCACATTTGGGCAGCTTTTGGCTGATCTGCACCATCCTCATTTGTATCAGAGCCCTACTTTAACCTCAGTCAGAGAATAAATCTGATGGGCATGAAGTGCTGGCCCTTGTCGTGCTGCCAGGCTCGATGACAGTTAACATATTGCTCTGCAAATGGCGCCTGCTTTGTGTGACTGCTCTTATCACAGCGAGCTGACGTGTTTTGCCCTTTTCACCCGTGTGAAGTATCGCCCTGGTCCCCAAGGGCCAGCCTGGCTTTCACGCGCCCCGCTGCTGGAACTCGTGGTTTTGCTGCCTGGGGCGCCTCAGCCCCTCCTCCCTGCTGGTGCCTGATGATTAAAGGCAGCGTGGGAGGGGACAGGGATGCCAGCAGCATGCCTAGGGCCAGGCTGGGCTACAAGAGGCCATGGAGCACCCGGTGCACCCATACTCCCAAGGGTGGCTGTGCCAGCACCCTGTCTGCACCAGCTCATTGCTGGTGGATGTCTGCCCGAGCTGGTGAGTGATGGAGCTCTGTACAGCTGGCACGGGGCTGCTCCTGCCACAAGGCACCAGTTGGCATAGGGGCTGTGCCAGGGCGGGTGGCTGGTAGTGGGCAGCCAGTTGCCAGGGCTTGGCGGGACCTTGGGCTCCATGTCCCACTGTGCCAGGGGGTGTGGTCTGATGCCTCCCACACCACCCTGTCAGCTGTGCCTTCCTCTTGCCTTGTCAAAGGGCGCTGGCAGAGATGGGCTGGAGCAGACTGAGATATTGGCTGTTGATGTGCCACACCAGACTATGCCACTGCTACTTCTCATCTCATGGTGCCCACAGGAAGCCACAGAGAGAGGCTTTGCCTACCGTGCTGCCTGTTTGATCCTTCAGGAGCATCGCAGGACAGCAGCATGCTCCGTGCCAGATGTGTCTGCAGGATTACAAATAACCCAAGTAACAGATTGCTGTGTCACCACTCATTTGCTCTGTCTGCCACCAGCATTGTCTTACATCTCTGTGGTCACTGTGGCCTCCTCCAGCTGCCATCACTTGTCACCATCAGTCACACACACTACCCTCAGACTTGGCCATTAGGCAGATTAGCCTTAATTGGTACTGCCCGTCGTCACTAATCACTATCTTCATTGTCAGCTTCAACACCACCCAATGCCTACAATTTCCACTTACTAGGAGTGTGGTGGATTCCCCGGCGTGTGGTGTCTCTGATCCAAGATCAGATAACTCCTCTGAAGGGGACTGCCTGGCTTCAACATGTACCGGGGACCTTGTTCCCTGAGCAGGCTCTTCCAGTGCTCCCAAGACATTGAGTGGGTTTGTCCCTCCTTGGCTTAAAAAGCACCTGCTTCTGGTTCCTGGGGATAGGAGGAAATGAGACCCAGGTTGTGCTGAGTCCAAGAGTGAGCTGAGGGGGTGCTCAGGAAGTTGGGTTGTTCTTGTGGGTCTCATGTGAGGACTGCATGAGCTGAAAGTAGGATATGGTTGCACACCAGTCCCTCTCTATAGCTCCATCCCTCTCCACTCCCATGGGATTTTTCATCAGGAGCATCTTTGGTGGAGGTCATGAGCCAGGCTCTTGTGCAGGGTGGGCACTCAAGTCTGGTGTCCCGCTCCAAAACATGCTGAGCCAGAGCTAAAATTGGGATGGGTGCAAATGCAGAAGGACGTTTTCCTCTCTGCTGTGTTTCTTCTGTGTTCGCAGCACTCCTGTGCCCTGCCTTGCACCCCCTGATGCTGTGTCCCAGCTGCTGCTGTGCCTGCAGTGATGCCTGTGGCACTCGTCTGGTGTGCGGCTGGTCCCAGCAAGGAGGGAGCAGCTGCCGTGTGTTTAGGAGAGACCCAGAAAATATTGGGGTGAGCTACAGAGAAGGTCAAACAAACCATTTATTTTCAGGCAGAATGGTCAGATGTGAGCGTCTCTGTTTAGGAATCACATCCAGATGCTGAAGTTAAACATCTGGGCTTCACCTCTGTGTTTTGCCTACGCCCCCCAAGCACAGTGCAGCCTTTGGAGCCATCTGCAGAGGTGTTATCACCTCATTCATCAGCTGCCCCTCACCTCCGGCCGGGGCTCCCACATTCCCTCCCATGTGCTGGAAAGGGCTGGGAAGAGCTGGGATTTCAGTGCTCTGCTGCTGGTTGTGCTCTGCCTGCCCCCTGCATCCACCTCACAGGCTGCTCTGCAGCTGCCACTGGTGCAATGAGTCTGAGGGCCTTGGCTGCACAGGCGTCTTGGCCCTTTCCCGGGGGAGCGAGGTGGGAGAAGGTGAGAGCTCTTTGTGTACCAAGAAGGGTTGGGGGACTGGTGGAGGGTTTGAACAGCCCCAGGAGAGTGGCACTGGCAGCTCTGTGCTGCTAGCCCCATGCCTGCAGGGTGTCTACGCTGCAGTGGGGGTTTGTGTGCTGGGCATCTGCTGCCCAGGCAGCTCATATCCTGTTGAGCAGCTCAGCTGACACAAGCAAATCTGTCTGTGGGAGGAGGTCCTGAAACCCTATGTGCAGCCAGCTCTGGAGCAAAGCTGACAGTGGGGCCACAGTGTGGAGCGGCACAGGGCATGTGGTCAGGGAATGCTTCAGACTGGAGGGTCTGCTGCTGGTGGGTGCAGCCCACTGCTGGTGAGGCAGATCTCAGCAGGGCAATGCCATGAGCAGATGAAGCCAGAGACTCTGTTGAATGGCTCCAGTGAGCTGTTTGATCTGGTGCTGTAGCTGCTAAGTCCTCTCCATTCGTCAAGGCCCTGCTCTCCACGTGGGGTTGTTTCTAGAGAGGCTCTGGGGAAGATGAGGTTTTGAAGCAAAGCTGGACAAACACACCACCAAAATCTAATTTGGTATTATGAAATCTCCAAAATCCAAATTTCAATTTGAATTTCCCAAGTGATCCTTCTGGTTCAGAAGGGACTAAATTGCAAAAAGCCTGTTGTTCAGTTGGCATCTTCCACCTGCAGAGCTTTATGGTGGTGAAGAAGCCTGTGCTGTCTGTTATGGATGCACTGTATGCAGGCAGGAAACTCACACTTAAATGCATTTCCACCCTGAGACCCAGAAGAGTCTTACCAGGAGATGGACCTTCTGTTTCATGCAGACAAAGCACTGAGGTGAACGGCAGAGTCGAGGTCAGAGCTCTGGTCCCCAGCACACCTCTGTGATCAGCCCTGCTGCAATGAGGCCTCTCTGTCAGTGGGAAGAAGCTCGTTGATGCTGTCTGAGGCTGTGGCCAGGATGAACAATTGCAAACCTGTATGGGAAGTGCAGCTTCATGCTTGCTGCTTCCTTGGCTCAAAGTGTCAGGCCCATAAAGATCAAAGCGCTTCCCCCTGTTCTGCTTCATTCTTCTGCTGGGAAACTCTGTGAATGTCCTGGCACAGGCGGCCTTGGAGCACCTTCTCTGTACAAGTCAGATCCAAGATGATAAAAGAAAAAAATTGGTTCTTTCCAGCTTTTCCAAGAGGAAGAGAGTCTGACCACGAGCTGAAGCAGCAGAGTCCAGGAGTGTTGGCAGTGCCTCTGGTTCCAGCTCCTTCACTCGGGGCTGGGATGGCCTCTGGTTCTGGTGCCTTGGACATGAGGCCCTGTTTGTGTTTCCCCACAGCTGGCTCTGTGTGCAGGCAGCTCTGATCAGGATATGTCAGCTGTGGGTAAATCAAGTTGACCTTGGTGTGGACCGCTCTGCAGGGTGCTTCATCCACCCTTTGCTTTTCTTTTGCCTTGTGAACCCATTGTTTATCCCCAAGACTTCAGCCCCAACTCTGCCTGGAGGTGAATTACAGTTGCATGTCATGATGGGGCTGACGCTTGCTGTGGGATGCTGAAGTTGGGAGTCAGCACAATTGGCTGAGCACCATCAATATGCTCCATCCACCATCCCCTGACAGACAGGCAGTGCTGCCTGTGCCCTGAACCCAGAGCCATGCAGGAGCAGCATGGTGGCCACAGGAGTGGCCATGCAGGATCATCCCTGATCAGCTGCTGGCACTCCCAGCATGAGCAGGTCTGGGGGAGTGTCTCCCAACATCATGTTTCTGGCCTCATATTCAGGTTGGCCATGAAGAGAGACATTTGGAGCTGATTAATTAGTAGAAAGGAAAAAGGACTAGGAGAAAGGACTAGAAATAAGGAACAGCTGCCACTTGAAATGGAGAGCCGCAGTAAGTTTATGGCAAGGGCCAGAGGCAGCGAACAGCAGCTTTGGGGAGTTTGGGCGATTCCTTGCATTTAATTGCTATATGACAAACCCTTCTCATCTCCACAAGCAGCCCCCACGGGATGGAGACCGGCTTGTGATGATCTGCAGTGCCTGACCTGCAGGTTTTGTTCAGAGCTGGCGAACAGGCAGGCTTGTTCTATGCTACCAGTTGACAATGTTTGATTCAGAAAGGGGTTAGAGAAATTGTGGGGTGTTGAAGACAGTGATTTGGATGTCTCAATGTAACTGACTGCTCCTCGGAAGGTCTCTCTTGAGTTCTTCTAAACATCCGTGACCAGTCAATGCTGGACACACAACCCCAGTCAGATGGGCCTTTTGGTGTAACCTTGTGGGGCATCTCTAAATGCATCCCTGTGAGTGCCCAATAAAATTGATATTTTTCTTGCCTTTTCTTCACACCCTCCTTCCTGAATGTAGAACCCAACCAACTAGAAGATGAGGCACAGAGGGGGAAATTGGGCAAGGCAGATGCTGTGCAAGAGCATCCTTGCTGAAGACATCTGCCTTTTGCCTTCTACTGGGGCTCAAGCTCAAGCTTGGCTTCCAAGCAGGTTTTTGGTGGCTCTTCTGTGTAAGAAAATATCTTTCCCTCAAGCATCATCATTAAATATAGCTCTATTGCCTCCATATCTTTTCTGAGGTCATGATCTTCAGGATGCCTCATATGTGAGTGTTTGTCCACATTATTGCCCTACCTTCTGCACCTTGTGATTCACAGAGGTCCCCTTCCTCCCTAGCTCAGCAAAAGCTGGTGGGGATGGCACCAGTGTCTGACTCCAGTGTTGTGTCCAGGCCAGGAGAGGGGACCACATGGTGAACCTGATCAGGTGCTGTGGGCTCCTGCCTTATCAAACACCCAAGAGCCCCTCTTGGGGAAAAATCTGCAAACCAGACATACATATATATAAAGATATATATATAGATAGATAGATATACATATATGAATATCTTCTGTGTGAGTGTCTGGGACCTTCTGGCAGCCCAGAGTTTGGTCTTGTGAGCACCTTGGAAGAAAGTGGCTGAAAATCCATTTTGCCCTTGTGGAAATTGTGATATTTCAGAATTTGTTTTTGTCCTCAAGAGGGTGGAAAAATCAACTTGTTAAAATCTTCTGTGGGATGGAAAGTTCCAAAAAGAAAAAAAAAACCACACAAATGAAGGCAGAAGTGCTCAATTCAGCAAACTTCATTTTCTGCTTCCACATCCCAGCCCATGCCCTCTCAAGCTGGTGGGGCCTCACTAGCCCCTGCTCTTCTCCCTGGACCAAGCTTCACGAGGGCCTGGGCTTCTGTGGTGAGACTTGGGGTGAGTGACAGCGACCTGTGATGAGTCATGGGAGGTTTTGTGTCAAGCTGACCTCAAACCATTCTGGTTCTGCTAAACAAGCCTGAGGTTTGGCCTCTGGGAGAAAACCAGAACTTTCTCGTGGGGAAAACATTACTTTTGCAGAAGCTGTGTTTTTCACCAGAAAAGTGCTGACCAGTAACGCTGTGGGCAGTAGAGGCTTGGCTGAGCAAGAAGAGCGGGATGTACTGAAAGTGGGGAGAGGGGTCCTGAAAGGGTCTGTGCTCTGAGCTTGTCAGCAAAGCCGTGTGGAGTCCAGCTACCTGTGGCTGGATGGAGAGGACCACCTGAAGGCTGCTAATGAAGGTAACCAGAGTCTGTGATGGTGACATGGAGTATCTTTCAGCCTGGTTCCCTGATGCAGAGAAGATGTTTAAAAGTGGGTGTCTGTGATTTAAGTTGGTATTTTACCAGTGAAAAGAAGCGGGGAGGTCCCAGATCTTCACCTCACACATGGGGTCTCACCAGGAACCACTGTGAGGCTCTCCATTCCCATAAGGCGGCATGATGCCATGCTTGGAGAGCAAGCAGAGGGACAGATGGGCAGATGGGAGCAATCCACACCCTGGCCAGGTCCAGCTTTTTTTGGTTCTGATTCACGGAGACATATCCCCATACAAGCAAATGTTCAGCGCAGGGTGAAACATCTCATAGAGCTCCCAGACCCAGAGATCTCTTACTGTTGTCAGAGCAGGAATCAACCACCACCATCCCAGCTGCTCCAGGGACAGAGTTGGCCTCAAACCCGCCTCAGCGGTGGCAGAGGTGGTGATGAGGAGGGGGTCTTTTCTCTCAGCAGACTGCCACTTCTAAGCCCATCTTCCTAATGCAGGCTGGCTTTGAAGGAAAGCTCCCAAGTATGCGTTTCATTAAGATTTAATAAAGCAGCTGCCTGCTCCTGAAGCACAAAATGATTATTAGACCCTTTATTGAGGATTAATAGCTATGTAATCAGCACGTATCTGGTTCCTACAGGCATCTATTACATAGCTTCTAAACCTCAGTGAATATGTTTCTAATTGGCCTTTAAGAGCATGCTGTTGCTTTATTAAACCCTAATTAAATGCATATTGGGTGAGGTCCATTCAGAAGTGGTTATTGCAAACTACTTGTCATTACCTAATATGTGCAACCTAATGGGCGTTCAGCTTATTTGCTCTGTTAATTATTAGATTTTACGGCCTTTGTTCAGGCTTTGTTTTTGTAATTTGGATCACATATGTTGTTTTCTTCCCTATTCAAAGTCATCAGAAGAAATGAGTGCTACTGTACAGGGAGGGACTGACACTGGTTTCACCAAACAAAGCATGCTGGGAGAAGCTCTTCCCAGTCTACAGGTCTTTTTAGGGATGCTCCTGCATTGACTGCTTGCATTGGGCTCCAGCTGCAGCATCTCAGCCCTGGTGGAAAGTATGGCTTCAGGATGGGCTGAGGGCTTCAGGATGGGCTTCAGGCTGGACCACCCTGGAGGTCCTGGGTCTACACTGGGGCCTGGGGGTAAGTCCTTTACCAGGCTCAGCTGCAGCTTCCACTGGGAGCTTGAGAAACCCTCCAGTCTTGTTTCTAGCCATTACCAGTGAGGTGTGATGGTGGTGCTGGGGCAACCATGCCAACTACGACCAGCCTCTGTCCTCAAACTGGCTTGCTGTATGCAAAACAGGGATGCTGGTTCTGCCTCCATAGAATCATAAAATCATCTAGGTTGGGAAAGACCTTCAAGATCATTGAGTCCTTCACACAGGCTCTGAGCTCTGTCACACATCTCTTACACATAAGCAAACTAATTTCTCAAAACCTTATGAGCACAAAGTGTGAGTCACCCAGTATAATTATTAGGGGGTGTGGAGGAATTTGGGTTATGGTGTCTGGCTGAACAGCAGAATAAGGGCTACTGATGTGGTGCTTCAGTGGAAAAGAAGCACTGCAAGTGCAACCAGTCAGTGAAATGCTGATGGGAGGATGCAGTGTTGAGCAGAACAATGTGGCTGAGTTCTGGGAAGATGCATGGATTTTGGTTTGGGACCTATTTTCCAGTTCTTTTTCCTGGCAGTGTCAGCACATGTCCATTCAGCAGATTGAGGACAGGTCATTTCTGGAGCAGGTTTTGGAAAAAAATGCTGCTTTGTTTTTGTTTACTGCTGCATAATGTTGTCTAAGGCAAAATGGAAAAGCCAAAATCAAGGAAAGACAGAAGTGAAGCAAAATTGCTGTGGTTTGTCCAAAGCTAGAGTTTTGGTGATTTTTTTTATTTTTTTATTTTCTTTTACTTGTTTTGTTTTTTTGGGAGAGAGGAAGGAATTTTCCGTTGTTGGAAGATTTCAAAACTCCCCAGAGCTGCTTAAATGGGATAGTGGTAGCCATGAGTGCAACACCAGCTCCCTGTCCTTTACCCTGCTCTGCTGCCCCATGCTCTAGTGAGTCTGAGCACAGTGCTCAAGGCTCAGGTGCCTCCACCAGCTTGGCTGAGCAGCACCATGGAGTTATGTGGGGGCTTCAGCTGCATTGTGCTTTGTCTTGGTGGGCACATCCAGCTCGATGATGTGTGGAGCCATGTTGTTAGGGGTTCAGAGGGAAACTGGGTCAGTCTGGGACCTTCTCCAGGTCATTCCAGGACCATCTCCAGGTCATCCTAGGACTATCTCCAGCTGCTGAACTGGAGAAGTGGCAGTCCCATTGGAGTGCCTGATGTCCTTTACCATATTGGGGTGTCTCACATCTGCTGCCCGGGCTGTCACTCTCCATATGTGCTCCAATGTCTTGCACAGGGCTAAGCTCAGCTCCCAGCCCCAGCCTGCCCTGGGTGGGGAGAGCATGCAGCTCTGGTCCCCGGGGCTGGCTCTGGCATAAGTCCCTGCTCCTGGACAGCCACCTTGTGATCCTCAGCTTTCTGCAGCTCTGTCATGTGATCATCGGGATAAATACAGATGCTCTGATTCAGGGAGAATGAGCACCTCACCTGAACTTTCACCTCCAACTTGAACCACCCCCAAGTCTAACTTGCTAACGCTTGAAAATCTTCAGCTAGCCTCCCTCCACCTATTTTTTTTTTTTTTAAGGTTTTGCAACCTTTGTACTTTCTGCATCCCCATTGGAAGCAAAGGTGCCAAAATACTTTGTGAAAGCCTGTTCTTACAGTGTTTCCCAGACCTTCCCACACTCAGAAATGCCGGAAACCGTGGGAGCAAGCCTGCTTGCTGGAGAGCCTCAGCACAGGTTTTGCAGACCCTGGAGATCTGGAGAAGCTTGAACTTCCCCAGGCGTGGACCTCTCTCCAAAGCCAACAGGAACCCGGAAACTTTGAGGCCTCTTTGGTTTCACTCCTCTCTAGACTCTGAATCTTTAAACTCAACCTTTGTTTTATATTTATATGTTGCATGAATGTGCCCTTATTTTTCTAATTAGGGTCGCAAATTCCTGCTGCCTGCAGGCCAGGGTTTGTCTTGCTTGACTTAAGGCCAAATCACAGAGGTATCTGGGCTTGGAGCTGTGTCTCCTCACTCTCCTTCAGAGCCAGTGGAAAAAGAAACTGATCCAGACCTTGGGGCAGCTCTCCCAGGAAAAGGGTTTCCCTTCTCTGCAGCAAAAGGTGGAGACCAGGTGGCTGCAGGAAAGATCTGTGAAGAGATTTAAGTGGTGTTGCCAAGACAAACCAAAGAGGAACTCCTCTTCTTCTGCGCGAACTTTGTCAGGATGGAGATCGTCAACCTCTGCAGAGACAGTTTGGTTTGAAATTTAAGAGCAACAAACCATTGTTTGTTCATTTAACATTTCCCAATTACTTTGCTGATGGCTAATTTATTTCAATGGGCTTCCCCTTCCTCTAACTCTGTCTTGATTTTCTTCTCCTTCCTAGAAAATGCAAGGGAAAGGGGAGAGGAGATTTCTGTTCCTGTGGAAACAGCACTTGTCTGCTTACCTTCCCTGGGTGGAGGGAGAGGGAGGAATTCACAGGAAAGCTGAAAATGAGGAATTTTCATTTTGAAAATTTCCTTAAAATAAAAAAAAATTAACAGTTTTCACAAATGCTTCTGGCCACAGTTTCCTTTTATCCCATTGCCAGACAAAGAGAGAAGTCTCAGGAGTGGATTCTTGGTGACTGGAGCCCCATTTTAGTTGGCTTCTTCTCCAGTGACAGTGTGGGACCAAGGCATGACCCAGGGCATCTCCAGCCTGTGGTGGGGCTGGAGCACAGATCAGTGAGCCAGTGAACCTTGAGCAACCTGCTGCCACCCCAGAACCTCTGCCTGGCCACCATGGAGCCCTGATGAGGGATGGACATGGTCTGTTGGGACACCTGGCCTTGGGCAGAAGGGCAGCATGGGCACCTGGACACATTCTCAGCTGCACCAGCAAGGTTTGCCTGAGCAGTTGCTGGGGATGGAGGAGTGAGGCACCCGTCTGGGTCTACTCATCACCTCTCCTCTGCTGATGGTTCACAGGTCACTCTGATGGCTGGATCCTGCCCAGCACATGGCTTCTGCCTCACCAGCCTTTCTTCTCCTGCAGTATCTCCCAGGCTGTGCGTGTGGCCAGCGGTGTTGGTGCTGCGTCCCTCTGATGCCTGCATCCCACCGGTGACCCTGCAGGTTGCCTGGCTGAGGGTGGATGTGGCTGCGAAGGTCCCACCTTGGAGGAGAGCTTGATCCCTTCATTTTCCCCCTCTCCCTTGATGTTCCCCTTGGCCATGGATCAGCTGGCGGGACCCAGCAATCCTTGCAGCAAAGATGAGCAAAAAAAAAAATCTCTTCATGCCTGTAAAAGGAAAAAGGAGAGCACGGCAGAGACAGACTGGCTGATACAGCTTCACTTTCTGCTGCAGAGGCGGGAAGCCTTTCGGACAGGATTTATTTTGTATAGTCTTCCGCACAAACTGGATCCCCCTCCCCTCCCGGCCCTGCCCGGCCTTAAATCATAGCCTTTGTAATGACATTTCGTGCTTGTGTGGCGCCTCTCTTCTGAGCATCCCCAAGTGCTCTATAAATAATGGATGTCTCTGGGCCTGCCAGGAGGACGCAGCACCACCCCTTCTGCACCCCTGCCACCCGGGCAAGGTGATAAACCCTTCCTGCAGTCTCACACAGATGCCCGAACGTGCTGAGATTAGTGCGGCAGCATCCCCTGCATCCCTCTTGGCTCTCCTCCCACCTCAGCCGCCCCCATGGACGTCTCCATCCCCACTGGGGTGCCTGGGGCAAGGTACTCAGAGATGGGCAGCACTGTCTGTAGCTAGCAGGATGCTGCCCTGCAGCCAGGCATGTGATCTGCGGCCTCATCTCCTCCCAGGAGGACTCTGGGGAAGACCCTGCCAGGTAACGGGCATAGCCACCCCCTGCCATGACTGCAGGGCTGCTGATAAAGTCACCCTCTGTTTCCTCAGACTCCTTTTTCCAGGTGAGGAATGCATTTGTCTGGTACACTGGGTCCTGATGCTGGAGCAGGGTGGGAGTTAATCACATGGAAGTCTCGCTTACTGATGAGTCCAAATAATACAGTGTCTAGGATTCCCTCTTTCCTGTCCAGGGTGTTTACTGTTGTCAGGTCCTTCTTAGTCCTATCCAGAGATTTATTCGCAGCTGCAATGTCCCAGAAGATGCAGTCATTTTCATCTGACACCACTCTGGCTTGGCCTGGCAGCAGGAGCAGTCTGCTTTTCCAGATCTGCTCTGGATCCTTTGGCTGCCTGGCTTCCTCCACTGGACATCCCAGGCTGCGGGCAGGGAGGAGCCCATCTGCGTAGGGACCATCAGCTGGCTGCTGATGAAATGCCTGCTTCCAAGCAAGATTTTCAGCTCTGTTGGCTGTTTTGGTGGCTGTCTCCAGCTGCTTACTGGATTTTTCTGAAAATCACCCCCTGGGGAAGAGGCCTTTTAACTTCTCTCGTATCTGGAAAGTCACAGCCCAAGACCTGACTAGAGGCAGTGACACCTTCTGTCTGGGAGCCAGAGGTCTTGCCAGCTCTGATGCAGCCCTCTGGGTGACCCTTGCCGTCTACACAATGGTGACTGTGAAGGGTCTTCACCCATGAGAGAAGGAACCTGCTTGCCTGAGGCCTGATCCTTATCAGACCAGTGGGGTGGGGATGGGAAAAGGAGAGACTACTCCTGGCTGTAGGTGATGTCTTCTTCCAGCTCCAGTTGGTCATCGCTGGAAGAGTCAATGCAGAAACCTCCACGAGCACGTCGGTTGGCTCCAGGCACTGATGGTGCAGCTACCTCCTCTGAGTCTGGAGGATGGGGCTCGAGCCTGCTGGGCCACTGGAGCTGCTACCATGAAGACCTGGTGGCCTGCTCCAGTCTTCCAGGGACTTGGCCATGAGTCTCCATTGAGCCCTGTGAATACCAGGTTGCTCTGGGCTTCTTTTTCCTGTGCAAAAAGGCAGTTTCCTTTTTCTAAGACATCTTGAGGAAAAAGATTGAAATCTGAGGGAAAGTTCATGGTGAAATGGGGAAAAACAACTGCTCTCACCTGGTCTTCTAATCTCAAATTTTATCCCACCCCATCCCATCCCACCTATCCCACGCCACTCACCCCATCCCACTCCAGAGTCCATACCTCCTGTTTCATCCTACCCTATCCCATTCCATCACATCCTATCCTATCCTATCCTATCCTATCCTATCCTATCCTATCCTATCCTATCCTATCCCCATCTCCTCTGGTCATCCGTGCCAGCCATCCCCAGACAGAGGTCTTCTTGCTGGTGGAGCAGGTCTGTTGGTGGTGGAGGCCACTTTTCTTATCCAGGGTGTATGTCAGTGAAAACAGAAACCCAATAAGCAAGATAAGGAGACGATTTATAATGGAGTTTGTGAACTTTAGGAAAGAGCTTTACAGCCAGATTTTGCAGACCACACAGGGAGAGGTTATACTCTCCAAAACCTTGGAGATTTTTTAAAAAATATTTTTATATTTAAAAAAAAGAGTTTCCAAGAATTAAATAACACGAAAGTGTATGAAATATGATGTAGGGAATGTTCCCGTTGCTCTCACATCTGAAGTTAATTTGGGAGACACTCTGAATAGCTTTTTAAAGAGTGGATAAACATTGGCATCAAAAGTGTAAATAAAGTTACCAGACAAAGCGGCCGTTCAAAGAGAATGGTCTCTGGGATATTGGCTGGGCAGTTTTAATGGCTGCGTGCAGGAACATTTGAAGATAAAACAAGGGCCTGTCTGATTAGCTTGGGGTGAAGTTCTCTGCTTTGTCTCCCTCTCATGATGTCAAAGGCAGGCAGTGCTGGCAGCCGCTCTGCAATGGTTTCCCACCCGGAGGCAGTGATGGTGAGAGGTTCCATGCCTGCAGGACCCTGGCAGGCCCTTGCACTGCTGATGCCCAAAACTTTGGCCATGCGCTTCCAAGCTAGAGCTACAAAGATCCAGCTGTTAATTTGATGGGTGCTGGTCACTTGGGTAATCTGGCTTTGTCAAAGGTGATGGGCTGGTGAGACCCTGGCCCAAAGCATCTCTGAGACTCCCCTGTCACACCTTGCCTTGCCTTGCATCTTCTGCTTTACCCAGGACAGCCTCCCTGTCCCCACTAATGCTTTGACTGATGGGTGCTTGCTTGATCACCAGTATTCTGAAACACAATAGGACCTTCAGCATTACTGGCTTTAAAATTACAGCTGGTTGGAAGAAAGTGGAGGACTTAGTTTTCTTCCAGAGTGTTTAACTTCACCAGTGTCAGGGTTCTCTATGCCAGTCCCCCATGATCTGTGGAGGGAAAGGAGAAAGATTGAAAGATCTGACATCTCTTTTTAATCTTTCCAAGAGGAAGAAAAATGAACACAGAAAATGGAACTGATGTTTTGGTTTGCATCTTTGAAAGGGAACCTTTAGGAGTTGCCTTTGATGGAGCAGTTTAGGACTGAGAGATGGTCATGGGTTGGAGTGCCCTGGCAGCCAGATGCCTACTGTGGGGTGCAGCTTCTCCCTGCCCTATGACTCTACCAGAAAGGATTTTCCTGGGAGCTGTTGGACAAGTAGGAATGGTAGTAGACAGTAGTACTTGCTCTCCTTCATTCAAAAGCTCTTACTTCCACAGCACCCAATTTTGACAGCTGCTATTGCACTTGAATATATGGAGCAGTGTCAGCTCCTTCTTCATGTGAGACCTTGGTCATGGCCCTGAATAACTTGATTGCAGAAAATAGGATGGTGATAATAGTGGCAATGAAAAAACGACATGATATAAATCCACCTCTGGGTTGTCCAAGAACAGATCAGTTATTTCACGATGAACTATACTGCAGTAATAGTCTAATGATGGATACAAAGCTGCTGGACTGCTCTGGGTGCTGTCATGGCCCTGGTGACCTGAGAGTGCTGTGTCCAGCCTGGGGAGTCTGGTGGATCCACCACATACCTGCCAGTGTGTTATCTGGGATTTGGCTCTTACTACAATGGCTCACGTGTTAACTGGGCACTGTCATCCTCATCCAGATCCTGAGATTGAGAAGCAAGCATGCAAAACATCATCACTAGTAACTCTGCAAGGTCCCATGGCCCCAGGACCTTCCCCAGTGACAGCAAGTTCTAGTGTGTCCCACCTTGTCCTGGAGACCTTCTCTTCATTCCTCCCAGTACCCTGCTGCCAGAGGAAACCACTCTTGTGTCCAACACCAAATCCTGGGCACCAGCAGAAACAAGCTGATTGAAAGCATGACCCATATTGCGTAGGAGTTACGAGGTTCTTTTATTTTTTAATTTTTTTTTTACCTACTCATACGTTTTTAAGATGGATAAACCTGGGAGGACTCATTTACTCTGTCCTTTGCCTGGCTATAACAGGAGTTAACAAGGGCTGTAACTCTTCTGATCCTTTTGGTTATTTTCTCTTTAGTCTTGACTCCACAGTTTCTTTCCTGAGTGATAAAGAACAAACCTCACATCATCAGGGCTGGGAAGATGATGGTCCCATCCCTTGGTCTTAACCACAAGCAGCAGTAGCTCCTCTAGCCACCCCTGGGTGAGACTCAACAGGACTGGGATGCCTCCTGCCTGGTCACCAGCTGGAAGGATTGCGCTCACCCCAGAGACTGTCGCAAGGCTTTTACTGCAAATAACTGAATAATTACACATGAACTCTTCCTTTGCCCAGGATTTGACTGCAACCAGTGGCTGATTCCTGCGTGAGGGACTGTGAGCTGAAACACTGAGCAGAAGGCTCGTGAGCACCTTAGGGATGGAGGAGATTGGCACTGAGGAGGTGACCCTTGCTCGGAGGATGTCCATTGCGGTCGCAGCAGGTTCGGGCTTGAGCAAACCGCCCCTGTGCATCAGGAGACATCGGCCTTCGTGCCACTTGTGTAAACTATTACAGCAAAGGGCAGAGGTTAAATGCAGCACATGTGTGGCATCAATTAACAGGATTTCAAGGTCTCTAGTGGAGTTTCAGCTCAAATCTCTTGTGGCAGGTTCGGTTTTCTTAACCCCTCAGATGCTGTGCTGTTGACAGCCATGGCTCTGACATGTTCTTGGTGGGGAACAGGCTTTGCTGGCTGGAGGGGCTCCCCAGGAGCTGGGAGAGGCCCCTGATATTTTGGGCCTGGGGGACAGGGACATCATGCACCCCATGCCAGCATTCTGTGAGGCAAGTGGGAGAGCCTGCACTGCTCCCTGCAGGAAGAGTGCTTTGAGGGACATCAAACCTTGGAAAGGCAGCTTGTTGGCGGGTTGATGCACAAGCAGTCCCCTGTCCTAAACTCCTCTACTCCAGATCCCCTCTATGCTCATCTTGGAGCCCTCCCAGGGGGTGGCTGCTTCTGTGTTTGGTCCCCAGCCAGACCCCACTCTGCTGAGACACCCTGCAATCCCACTGCTGGCAAGCAGGCAAAGGTCCCTGATGGGCTTGAGACCTTCTGGTGCCTTCAGTCCCTGTCTGTAAAATGGCCATAATCATGACCCCACTGCCTGTGGGGACTGAAAGGAGATGGCTGTAGCAAGAAGCTCAGTGGTGATTCAAAAACAGGGCAAACTGGCCAGAGGAATTGCAATTATAAATCTTCCCCAGTCTGTGGCATTGTGCTGTCCCCAAGCAGCTGTTCAGAGCTGCTCCCAGACAATATACCCGTCAACAACACATCTCCTCCTAGACTTATCAATGATACCAGGGATACTGGGAGACGAAGTGATTTAAAGGATGGTGGCAGGACTCAGACAGCTCTTGGTGTGTCCCACGTCTCCTTCAATTGATCCATCAGAGAGCTGAATGCTATGACTTTGCAGTGAAGCTATGCCAAATTGTCCTCCCTGAGTCCCAGATGTTCCTCCCAAGGGTCAAGCTCTTGGAGTCACAGTGCTTGGAGAGGCTTCCGCTTTGCTAGTTGGGGTGTTTGGCTAAAAAAATGAAGACTTGAGCTGCCTCCACCATGGAAAACCTGAAAACATTATACTAGCATGGCCTGAAGGCTCAGAAATGTTTAAGGGACATTAAAAGAAACTAAAATGCCCCAGACTGATTGCTTGTGCAGGGTTTTTTTTTCCTGCACAGACTTCTAACTTTCCATGAACAGGTGCTGCTAAAGGGAAGACTGCCTTTGGGGTTTCAGTTCCTGGGGTTTCCAGTCCTGGATAAAGGCTGGGGACCTGTGTAATGGATGGGTTATGGCTGGGAGCTCGGCGAGGAACATCAGTTCCAACACAGCAGGCATAAACCCCATCCCAGGGGACTGCCTGGGGCTGTGACCTGCCTGGCTGGGAGAACAGGACATGCACATGCCCCTTCTGCATCTGCATGCCCCTGATGTCATGTTGCCTGTGCACTCCTCTTTTTTCTACAAATGAATAATTTCAATACCCAAAACCATTCAAAAGCACTAGAAAACCATGCATTTTGCCTAGGTTTTGATGAGAGATTTCAGTGTGTTTTTCAGTCCTGCATCCTGTTTAGATGAATAAAAGACATGCCTGAAAAAAGGAGATGCTCAGCTCCCAGTGTCAGTGTTGTGGGGACACTTCTGGATGAAAGATGGATTTGGCCCAGACAACTCCACACAAATTCCCTACTGTTTGTTAGCAAACCTGTAAAAATCTTGGTAATTCCCTTGATCTGAAACAAATGGGCTCTGCTGTCTGGTGCTGATTTTATTATCAGACACTGCTTAGTATCATCACATGGCTTGGACTTGTGCCTAAGACTCAGCGTCGAGTCAATCATGTGCTAGCAGCCAAAGATCTCCCCTTTGTTCTAGATGTGTGCTGGTGCTCTACATATGTGTGGTGCCCTGCATCCTGTGTTGATCTCAACACAGAGTGGTTTGGTTCCCCTGGGACCTCCAGGACCCTAGCAGAACTGCTCCAGAGCTATCTCCAGCCAGGATGGAAGCAGCGTAGCACAGCTAGCAGGGTGAGAGCTGCCCAGAGGGTTACAGCTAGGGTTTTGTTGAGTTGCTTCCGGACTCAGCTCCTGCTGAGGTGGTGAGCTTTGCTTGGTGGCTTAATTTCCAGGGCCTGAAACTTTGTGCAAACCCAGGGTAGGGGAGCAGGAGTGTTTCTGGGATGTCACAGCACTCCTAACATGATTCCTAGGGTGTCTTGTCAGCCTGAGGTCCTGCCCAACCATCCCTTGGAGAAGGGACCTAAGACAAGCCTCAGGCATCCGCAGGCTGATCTGAGGACTATAGGGTACCTCGCTGTTTTGAGGCCAGGTAGATACCTGGCTGACTCCAAGATGGGTGAGTCAAACAGTGCCCCAATGGCTGTACCCCCAGCCTCACTCTCCCTCCATGCTGCCTGCAGCAGCTGAACATAAAATTTGAACCCCCCAGAGACCCACCATCAACCACGCAAGCCCCAGCCGGTTTTGTTTTGATTATACATTTGTTTCCTCCCTCCTGGGAGTGTCTGACACAGCTTTTACCTCTCAGCGCGTCAACGCTTGACTCCCCCCCAGCCACCTCCCTCCCCTCCTGTCGGCTCTGCTTGGATTAGCCCTGACCCCTGCTGAACTCCGTTGCCAGAAAAAGTGTCAACCCCTTTCACTTTCTGAGAGCTTTCTCGACCCAAACGCTGAGCAGGGAAGGAGTGTCCTCCAATGGAAAACCTCTCATGTCAGTTTTTCCGACTCCATGGTCTTGCTGTGCAGCTGGGGAGGGCAGGCTCTGGTCCTTGGGCTTGGCTGTGATCCAGCTGGGGCAGCCCAGGCAACCTGCAACATCTCTGCCCTTCCCCAGGCCAGCACAGGTGTAAACAGGGAAAAAAGGAATTTTGAGAGGGATTTGCTTAGTGAAGGAAAAGCAGAGAGATTAGGGGGTCAGCTATGGGTATGACATGGTACATGGGGCCAAGAAAAGGTGCTTTTGTGCTAACATGGTGAGGGATGTTAAGAACTGGTTAGATGTTGTGCTTAGGGACATGGTTTAGTGGTTTTTGATAGGGCTAGGAATAAGGTTGGACTCGATGAAGGTCTCTTCCAGACGAAACTATTCTATGATTCTGTGATTCTGTGATCCATGGAATGAGTGGACCTCAGCAAGATGGGTGGCAAGAGGAAGAGCTGACTGCTTCCACCAGGAGCACAGAAGATGGGGAGGAGGAGCTGGCTGCTGCCACCAGAACCACAGAAGACAGGGAGGAGGTCTTTCCACCAGCTTTTTGATGGATT
Organism: Actenoides lindsayi; assembly: GCA_025331215.1. Lineage (NCBI taxonomy): Eukaryota > Metazoa > Chordata > Aves > Coraciiformes > Alcedinidae > Actenoides > Actenoides lindsayi. The sequence continues at coordinate 17,393 of WTSP01014264.1, read as the reverse complement.
TTGTGTTTTTCTACACCGCGCAGCAGCAGCTTTAGCATTCTGCAAGAACTCCAAAATTCACAGAGAACGAGCTCACCAATAAAAACCAACAAAGGACCGTGCGAGGAAAGAGCACAAGATGATGCTCCTGTGCCCACAGCTTGGCAGCATTACCGCTTGCAGAGCCAGGAGGAAACACACCCACCCGCGGCAGCCACCACTTCCAGATGAGATGCTGGGTGGTGGATGTGAGGCTGCGTCTGGGGAATGGGGACGTTAACTCCAGCCACGCCACTGAAATAAAGAAAGGGAATGCTGCATGCTAAGGAGTTGCAGATGTTTGGATGTTGCCAGGGATTTGGGTGGAGCTGCTGATACACACCGTGGTTTCCAATAGGCTGAAGGGTGAGTAGTGCCAGGGAAAACCTGCCCCTTCTCTGAAGGTGCTGTGTGGTGGAGGGAGACCTCCTCAGTGCAGGTGTTTTGGGCGAGTGCATGGCTGGGACTGTCTCTCCTCCTGAAGCTCAGAGATGCCATGGAAAAGAAATGGTGGGACCCTGAGAAACAGATCAGCTGCTTCTGGGTCTGACTGTCACTGTGGTCATTTCCATCGGAGCCCCAGAAGCAGCCATATGGGCAGGGGTAGGACAACTGAGTCATGGAGACAGGGGTTTGGTGAAGTGATGGCCTGGCTAGCTCATGATGGGAGAGGTCACAGGCCTGTTTTGGTCTCACTGGGTCAGCAGAAGACTTTGTGCTTCAGTGCTATTGTCCCAGAGCTGAAGTAGTGGTGAACATTGTGCCACAAGGAGGAGACCGTCTCCTCTGTATTGAAGAAGGCACTTTCAGAGGTCAGTCTTGGGTCAGGGCACCCTCCGGGAGTCACCTCCATTAACTGCTGAGATGTTAAAGTTAAGCTGGATGAATCCAGGCTGAAGTGCACATTTAGGGCTGTACTGACCTCCACCTTTAATAATTTTGCCTTATCCCCAGCATGGGGATGGGCAGGGACCTGGCACCCTGGTGAGCAAGGAGGTTCTAGCCCTTTGCTGCTGTACCTGAAGGAGGTGTTGGGGTGGTGTGAACACAGGGGCTGAGTCCTTTCTGTGAACCTGAAGCCCATGAGCTTTGTCTCTGGCTGGATGTCACTTTGCAGCTGCAGTCCTGGGCTTGCAGGAGCATTCCCTTCACCTGAAACCCTCCTGATGCCTCCTGGTCACTATAGCTCTTCAGCCACGCTACCTTGTTGCAGTTCTCTTGTCTTTGTCAACGGCACGTTTGGCAGCTCTGTGGCCATCGTGCTTTGTGACATGTTTTCTTTTCCCCCGTGATTTTGAGAAATGTATTCATTTCTTTGTTGAGGAGGGAGAGTGAAAGGTCATCCCTCGCTAGCAACTCATTAAAGTGAAACAATGGAAAGAACAGCAAATGGGCTCTGGGACCAGCTTCTTCAGGCATGCATGACGCTGCCTTTTGTCAATGCGGGAGAGGGGTGGCCATCGAGATGGTGGCATTGTAGGGAGGCCCTCCCACAAACCAGTTCAAGGCATCGCTGGAGGACCTCAGTGTGTGTTAGGGCTTTTGTTTGTTTGTTTTGTGTATGTGTGTGCAATGCGCATTTAGCCCTGCTGTCATTAAGAAGAATATTTTATGAAAATTTTCTCCTTCTCCCCTCCCGAGCTTCCCGGCTTTGACCAGTTCTGTTTCCTTCATGTGGGAGGCAGCTGCATTTGTCTCACTAATTGTGTTTCCCTGTTGCTATGTACCACTGAGGGCTTGGTGACACAACGAAGATGTGAACGGTTCCTCTTTCCCAGGCCTGACTCTGAAGGTTGGGTTTCAGGGGATGCTCTGACCTCCCCACACTCAAGGATGCCTGTAGGGGGTTTGAAGTTCATCTGGCATTTGAAGGAAGACATATTTCTTAGAGTTGATGATTGTGCTCAGAAGCAATGTGGAGAATGAACCACTGCTCTCTGCCTACGGTACATTCAAGGATCATTTGCTCAAGCCGATGGCCTGTCCCAACAACAAAAGAGAGACAGTTGCCTGTGTTCGTAAAGGACAACTTATCTCCATCTATGAGACTGAACATTCTGCTGGGCTTGTTTGCCTTCAGACCCCAACCATTCAGCTAACATCCTATCCCAAACCCCAACTTAACCATCTGCTGACTGGGCTGCTCTCAGACAGCCATGGTGTCCCACCTGGGAGTGAGAACTGCATTGCAGGCAGAAGCTGCTGCAGGCAACTGCAGCCTTATGGTGCATTGCCCATGCCTCATCTCCCCTGCCCTGTCCCTCTGTAAGACCTGCCACCCACCTACTGCAGGACCCATCATCCCTTGGAGGTGAGAAGCGTGGCATATCAAATACATACTGCCTGAGGTGCTGGGCTCAGGGCAGTGCAGAAGTTCTTCCAGTTTGAGGTGGGACACTCCATTGCATTGGGAAGAAGGGCTGGGCACAGGGGTCTCAGGCACGTTGCTGGCACAGGACTGGGAGTGGGACAAGGAGCATGGCTGGTGTGGAGCAAGAAGGACACGTGGGGAGTGGCTGCATGGGAGGGACCTCACAGGTTCCATAGAGACAGCTCTCTGGAGCCCACAAGACAATGTCACTGACTCGGGGTGGTTTGGATGTGAGGGAGAGGAAAGACCTTTGAAAGCTGGAGTTCTGGAAGGCATTTTAGCTACTGATGGGCAATCTGCCTCCCAGGTGGCCAGCTCGGGGCAGGAGAAGCCAGAAGCCCTTATCACTTCTCCACATCAACAACAAAGTAGAACATTTGTTATTTCCCGACACGATGCGTTTATAGCGAACAAGCAAAATGTCAGGAGCGGGAAGCAGAGTCTGGACCCTCCCGGTACCCGGGTGCCGCGGGAGGAGGGAGCACAGCCCGCCTTCTGCTGCCCTGCGCGGCCCCGGGAACTCCCCGCGAGCCCGCGGGAGCCGGGGACCGCTCCCCGGGGCCGAGGCCGGGCTGTGCTTCCCCGCAGCGCGGAGAGGTGGCAGCAAAGGCCCTGGGACGGGCCGGCGGGGGTCGCGGGGACGAGCCGCAGCACCAGGGGGTTCCCGGGCCCCGGCAAGCAAGGGGCTGCGCATCCCCCAGCCCTGGGCCTCGGCCCACGATGGGCCCACGGGCGGGACCCTCGGGCTCGAAGCCAAGTCCGCCCCTAGATCATGAATCAGAGAATGGTTTGGGTCGGAAGAGACCTTTGGAGGTCACCTAGTCCATCCTCCCTGGGCTCCTCTCACCAGGTGAGGTTGCCCGAAGCCTTCGCCAGCCTGACCTTGAGCACTCCCAGTGATGGGGCATCCACAGGGGCAACCACGACAGGCCCAGAGGACCGGAACCTGCTTTTAGGACCAGATGAGCTTTAGCATTTTTCCTCTCCTGTTCCAGTCCAGGGCTGCCTCCCCCCCCACCCCCCCGCCTGCTGAAAGTCCAGTGTGGCAGGAATCCCACGAGAACAGCTCGTGAGACTTCAGGACTTGTCAAAACTGAAGCTGAACCCTGATCCCAGCCTGGCTGGGTGCCCACAGGCCAGCCAGGCCCAATCTGGGACCGTACACTGCCCATGTTTAATGAGGTATTGTGTGTGGATGTGTCTGACTGTATGTATGCACATGTCGTGGGCTCCGGGTGTCTCGCTCAATGTTTGCATCTGTCTGTTAGCGAGTTTGGGCATCTGGGGCAGTTCCTCTTGCCTGATTAAATATCTCCCCGAGAGCATGTTTGTGTACCCATGGATCTTATCACATGTGTCTGTGTCTGCACACAGAGGTGTTCACAGCTTTGCATGCGTATGGGATTTGCACAGTGCCAGTGGGTCATGCTGGGCTGTTGAAGATGCTGCTTCCACTGTCAGTATGTGTTGAGAGACGAGGGTCAGGTGGGTGGCTGACCTGAGGCCAAGGGCTGGATGAAACACTGAAGATCGGGGTGGGTTTCCCCATGGGTGGTGATTGAGAGTGAAGACCAGTACGGCGCTGGAGCTGTTTGCTCCCCTCAGGGGCAGGTGGAGCGCAGCTGGGACACTGTTCTGCACCTCACAGCCATGGAGGGGGGGACAAGGCATCCCTGAGGCTTGGATGCAGCATCAGAGATGAACCCCCAGATTGCAGTGAGGTGCCCCTGCGAGGGGCTGCTGGCAGCTGCTGTGGCCCTGGGCAGGGCAGTGCCCTAATCCTGGCTATGGGCTTTATTCCAAGTGCCTCTGGGGTTCAACAGGTCCCTCCTTGCCCAAATGGCTCCTGACAGATAAGGCAGTGCTCGTGTAGTGGTGTCTGCTCTCACATTTCTTCCCTCCTGACCTCTCTGCCTCCACCCAGCTTGTTTCCCACCTTGAGGAGCAACCCTCCTGGTGAGGGCATTGCCCTACCTCACCATGCTGTCCTGTCTGCAGGGACCCCTGGACCCCAAGGGGCACAGGCCAGGCGGACGGAGAGGGCTGGCAACAGGCAGCAGGAAGATCACAGCCTCCCGTACATGTGCTGTCCACCCTGTCGTCACCTCGGTGAATCAAAGCTGATGCTGGCTGGGGATGTGGCCCCCAGCTCTCTCCCTTTGTCACGAAGAGCCAAGCATGCATGCTGGAAAAATCGCCCCGTGGCAGTAACCATCCGTGCTGGAGCACAGCACTCCCTGCTCTGCTCGGTGGCTCCAGGGGTGTTTGGCTGCAGATACTTACCGAGCAATTTGCATTCAATTACAGAAGCCGGAACGACTGGGAGGATTTTCCTTCTGGTTTTCTCTCAACTGAAGCCAACTTGTCCGAATTACAACCTAGGAAGCATCTCATTAGTGGGAAGTGAGGTCTCCAAAACACAGAGAGTGCGGAAAACATTCTGCCAGTGGTGTAGGGATGTGGACTGGCCAGTGTTCGAGAGAGTGAGGAGCTTATCTGCTCACCATCTTCTCTTGCCCATGGTAGTCTTCCCCGTGCATGCCCTCTCCTGTGGCACCTGAGTGGAGATGGGATTTTGGAGGCTGCCAGCACATCACAACACTTCCCTGCTCCTACTTTGGCTCAGGAGGTGTTTGATTTTTCTGGGCTGAAGCATAGGCTGGTTTTACCATCAGTTTCTCAGTTTTCATCCCACCACCTCCTCCTGCCCTTCCTCCTAGGGCGTGTGGTGTCACCCAGACCAGGAGAAGGTGAAGGTCTAGTATCAGAGTACTGGGCATGGTCGTTAAAAGGATTTAATAACCTCACTGAAAGCAGGATCCTCAGCAACACTGCTGGACTGGTCCCACTCAACACTGTTGTCCCAAGAGGCTGGTGGCTGGGGAACATCCCTCACCTAGCCTCCTGGACATCTGCTTCCTGGTGTGGCTCTCCTGGGGGAACTCATCCCAGACAGACTTGTGTGGAGCTTGCACAGTCTCAAAACTTGCTGGAGGCCTTATGTCGGGTGTAATGAAAACTGGCACACGGGCCGAGACACGGGAAGAGGGCTTGTCAGGAACCATCCAATGCAGGGTCAGAGGGAGAAGGGACCTGGGGACTTCTGACTACAGAGGGGTTTTCTGCTGAGGTTTGGGAATGGGAGAGATCAGGGAAGAGCAGCTGGCAGCTGTGCTTGGGCTTACACAGCTACGAGGAGACCTTTATGCCAATTCGTTAATGCCCTTCCAAAAATATTTTCCTGGGTGGAGCTCACAAGCAATCTGCTGAGCCACCTTCTGCCAGCGACCGAGATGGAGGCACGACTCTGACACCTTCCTACCGACCTCAGCCCTCGGGCTGTACGTGCTGGCTGATGCGATGCTGGCTTCCACGCATGAGTGAGGACATCCGTGTTTTCAAGGGGCAGATTGGGTGTGGGGAGCCTGCTCGCCTGGCTGCCTCCCTGTCCCAGCAGAGCCCATGGGTGCCAGTGGGGAGCCACACCATCTCCCTGGCTCCTGGCCCACAAGGAGAGGTGTCTGCACTCCCCTGCTGACTGCACCATCTGCTTCCCTAGCTGTTGGCCAGGCTGGCTCTTCCTGGCTGCTCTCCCTGCCCAATGCCTCCCAACACTCCTCAAGCACTCGGTACCCAGGCAGGAGCTCCCTGGGCTCTGCCATTGCAGTGGAGGTGACCACCAGGGAGCCCTGGTCCCCCCCCTGCACAACGCCACCTCTGTCAGCATCTGGGTGACAGTGTGCACTTGGGGAAGTGGCTCGTGACTGTGCCATCAAGAGCCACCTCCTTGCTTCTCTCCTCTTCTTGGCAGCTGCAAGGCTGTAGCTTCTATTTCAAGACTGAATTCGATGAGCTCCAGCTTCCAGCCGGGTGATCTTGTAATGACTTTGCTGCAAATGAGCATCACTTCTGCATCTCACTGGCATTCCCTGGATGAGGGTCAGGCTGGACACCGGCTCCCTTGAGCACATGGCAAAGGAAAGGCTGGGATGGAGAAAGCCAAGCTGCCTGCATCAGCCCACACCTCCACCAGGCCCAGTGGCAGAAGAGCTGCTGGGTTTCTCCAGTGTAATGTGCCTCTCACAGAGACAGGTTGACCAGCATCTGCTGTCCCCCATGTGTCCCCATGTCACTAGGACACCCCATCATCTTGCATCTGGGCTGTGAAAGTGCCTGAGCTCCCTGACATGACTAAGGCTGGGTTTGACGTGGTGCTCCTCCTTGCTCCCCAGGAGGGCTGTGTCCCGCCAAGGGAGGATGAGGAGGAGTTTCCACTGGACAAAGCTGCTCCTCTCCACCAGGAGAGGTGTGAGAGTGCTGGCCTGACCCACCAGACTTGGGATGCAGGTCTCCCCACTACAGGCTGCCCACCCTGTTCCTGATGAGCTTTCTGCCCCTTTGTGTGGATGAATTGGGTCCTAGTTTTCCTGAACCAGCCCTGCCTACCCCTTGGGGGCTGTCTGCCCATCCTTGCTGCCCATGGTCACTGCTCCCGACCAGGCAAGGCAAGCCTCCAGTGAGCCCAATCCCCTGCAGCCACTCTCGGTGGCACACCATGCTCTGCTCTCTGTCCTGGCTTTGCTGCTGCTGGCACCCTGGGGACACCCACATTTCATTCCCCTGGCCTCCAGGGCCCACAGGCCCAGCACCACCCAGCTTTGCCCCTCCAGACCTGTCCCTGCTCCCCTCACGCCTCCACCGTGGGTCTGCGGGAAGCCCTGCTTGTGCTCCATTGAGGGCTGGGGACCATGTGGGGAGCAGAAACATCCCCGGGTGGCATAGAGCCGAGAGGAGGAGCGGGAAGGGGGTCGGGAGATAGGGCAGCCCACCGCCCGGCACGGCTGCGCCAGCTCCCCTCCCTGGCCCCACCATCCCATTTATTACCCCTCCACCATTCATTGGGCCAGACAGATGCCCCCAGATAAATACCCCCAGACAATAGGGTGGGAGGGGCCAGCGAGACTCCTCATGAATAACCATGAGGGTCTTTGGACACAGCTTCCTCTCTTTGCAAAATGGGACCGATTGTGCAGCAGGCGTTTAAAATTCAGCCGTGGTCGGGCTGTCTTCCAGTGCCCCCCGAACCGCCGAGGTGCTTCATTTATTTCATAATTTCCCCTCCTCCCATCTCTGCAACAGACCTGGCTCTTTTCATGCCTTGTCCTCCCTCTTTCTTTCCTTCTTGCTCCCTTTCTCTATTTATTTTTTTTTTTTATCTTCCTTCCTTTTCCTACTCCTTGTTTCTTTCTCTCCCTGGCTTTTGTGCCGGGGGCCGTGACGAATGGCTCAGAAAAGAGGGCGCTGTGAGAAACTGGAGCTGCTGCTGGCGGCGTGGGTGGTGAGGACTTGGCGCTCGGGGGGCCGGGGGGGGCTTTGCCGACGAGCACCGGGCTGGGAGCTCCTGCCCAGTGCTGGGGTTGGGGGGGTGGCAGTGGGGATGATACGGGCTCCCCGAGGGTCTTGATGGCTGGGTGCCTTGAAAACCAAGGATCGCGTCCTCCTGCCTGTCCCTCTGCCTGCGGGGAGACAGTTCTGTCAGTGCCCATCCCAGCACCCCCAGCCTCTGACTCTGCACGGCTACAGGATAAGGTCCACCTGGCTGTATCACCCACTGTTGTGAAATCAGCCCCAGGAGGGGGGGCTGAACACCTGGACACTGGGAGATGTGGAAGGAATAAGGAGATGCCCAGCCATGCCAGGGCAGCCCTAGTTTTGATGGAGGGCTCCTTGGCTGGGGTTTTCTGGACCCCTGACCTGCTGCCACGCTGGAATGGGCATAGCAATGCTGGTCTTTAGATCCTGTATGAGTGGCTTGTTGGGATCTTGGACAACAGCATCTCAAAGGGCTCCTAATGCCCTCATGCCCACACATGCCACTTTGTCCCGGGAAGTGGGCAAAGGGTGGAGGCAGAATCAGAGCAGCAGCAGGGAGTGGAGGGGTGGGAGCCCCAGGGCACAGATGGCTGTGTGGTTCAGTGTCCTGGGGATGTGCCAGCACCCAGGCGTTTCATCAGCCATATGCCGAGATCCCAATGCCACACACCCCTGGCAAGGACAGAACACGCTCATGCCATGTGTGGGATAGCTCCACAGTCGAGTCACCCTGTGCCCCGCTCGCTGTGCTGCTCAGGGGTTGGCAGAGGGATGCGCAGAGAGTGAGATTCCCCAATGCTCATCCTGCCCCCGGGTCTCTACCTGGTAGGGTGAGCAGTACCTGCATCCCTAGGGAGCCACAGAAAGTCCCTGGGCAGCTCTGGCATTGTCCTGTGCTGTGACAAAACATGTGCACCCCTTCCTCACCTCTGTGAACCTCTGCCTGGACACCAGGCAAGGAAAAAGGGAGTTTCTACCCAAGGGCTGGCAAGAAGGATGCTGTGAGTCAGGTGTCCCCTGCCAGACCGTCTCCCCTTGGGGACCAGCTGGCAGGGGAGGTGAAGGCCATGCTGACAGCAGCAGGTGCCAGTGGGGACAAGGGGACATCACCAGCTGAAGTCTGGGGGATGAACAGAAGAGCCTCTGCTCAAACGTCTGGGGGGTCTCGGTTCCTGGGAATTTGGGGTATGGTTTCCTCGGCCCATGAGAGGGTGGGGGGATCTCACCCAGGGCTTGGGGATGACGCCGTGGGATGATCGTGCTCATGTGAAGAGCTGCTGCGCATTGCCCACTGCCACCTCCCACCCAGGGACTGCTGCCCAACTGTCCCGGTGCCCATTGGCAGGGCCCGGCCGGCCGGCAGCCCACAGGAGGATGGGGCTGGCAGGGTCCAGCAGCAGGAGGGCTCCTGCATTACAATCCAGTACAATCTGTCCTGCTTCCCGCTGCCCAGCAGTAGGGGAGACGGTTACTGTTTAATCCCATTTGACAGCTCTTTCATCATCTGCCTGCCTCCCTCCAGCTTCCCCATGGTTCCTCCAAGGTTCCTTTGTGGCCATAATCAAAGCCTGGTGAGTGATGGCTGTTCGGGGGGAGGAAGGGAAGAGAAGGGACAGCCGAGTGAGGGTGATGAGGGAGCACGGCCTTGCTGCGGCCAGAGAGCTGGTTGGATGGGGACGGTGGGATCACAGTGCGAGTGCCTTCGCTGTGCAGCTCCTGCAGGTGTGACTGTGGGTAGTAGCACTGCAAGTTGAACTGGATGGAGCACCTCCAGCACTGGAAGCCATATTGAGCTGAGCATCCCCAGTGCTGAGAGCCGGACCAAACTGAGCATCCCAAGTGCTGGAAGCTGGACTAAGCACTGTGAGCCCAATCCCCTGCTGGCACTGTGAGCTGATATGGATGGAGCATTCCCAGTGGTGGGAGGTGGACTGAATTGAGCTTCCCCAGCACTGGTTGCGGGACCAGACTGAGCATCCCCAGCACTGTAAACCAGGTTCAGTAGAGCATCCCCAGTGCTGGGAGCCACAGTGGATTGAGCATCCCTAGTGACAGGCGGGTGACTCCTGCCTGCATTCATGCTTCAGGCAGGGGCTCAGCATCCATAGGTGCTGCTGTGGAATCCTCCTCATCAACACCAACCTCACCCGACCTGTCCTAAACTGTAGCATCTTTTGTGTGGTTCAAAAGGCTTATATGTTTTGCTGAATTGCAAAGCCCCCCAAGAGTTGATCTCTCTCTCTCTGGTAGGACCTGATGTGTCTCTGGTGTGCCCTGCACTACAAAACTTTCTTGCTCAGTGGCAAGGGAGCAGGGAAGCAGGAGAACAATCCCCTTGGAAACCATACCACTGTGTCCCAAGACAGCTGCCCCTGAGCCCCTCTGTGGCTGAGGGACACCCCAGTTCCCCGGGGAGGCAGCCTGCACATCCCTGGGTTATCACACGCATCGCGGCTGGGTGACGGTGTTTCCCAAGAACACATGTTCCCTCGTAAACCCAGGCTCTGCTTATCTTAAAGGGCACATCCGACAATTAGCTTATCTGCTGTGAAAGTGAGGAACGGCTTTGGTTATCTGGCTGGCTTCCGCAGGCCTGGGAAAAAAAAGGGGGAAAGAACCCCTGGAAGACTGAGGCGCATCCTCCACATCCTATAAATAATGTGACTGTGCTCTGAGCGTGCTGCAGACGGGCTCCATGTGCTCGGGGTGGGGAGCTGGAGGTGCCCTCTGCTTTTAAGGATGCTCAGTGCTTCCTTCTGTAAAACCCTTCCTGCAGTTGCTGCCAGCTTTACCAAACCATCCCAGGCTGGGTGGCAATTGTTTTGCAGGGTGGGTTGCAGCCTCCAGTTAAACATTGGGGGAAAATTTCAGCTGGAGAACATGACTCTTCCCAAGAATGGGGATAAGGGAAAATAAAGTGTTTGTCCTTATTTTGTTTTAAAATTCTGTCTTTGAAGCAATTTGGCAAGTAGGGCGGGAAGAGAGCCTGAGATTCGTCTTGTGTCCCTGGAATATGCTCAAATTTGACCAAGCTAGAACACTTTATTTGGGAAAAAATGCGGTTAGCACAAGCTCGGTGCAAAACTCTTCCATGGGGGCAGCTCGTGTCCCAGGGCGCAGGTTCGCCACCTCTCAGCTCCCGGGCAAACAGCTGCCAAAGTAAAGGGCCACCCGTGTCCCAGGGGGCTGAACCCCACCAGCAGTGTGGGGGTCAGAGGAATGACATGAGGGAACCTGCAGCCAGGTGAGCTCGATCCTCTGCTAGCCATGCCAGGGCCACGTTATGCCTGACTTTGTTTTGAGTGGTTTACGCTGGTTTTTTTCTGTCCCATAACAGTCCTGTGTGAAGCACATGCACAGCAAAGCACCCACGTTTTGCCAGCCCTGCGCAGCATGGTTAAATTGTCCTCTGTGCAATGTCCTTCAATCCCAGGATGTTTCTCCTCCCTGCCTGGCCCAGGATATAGCATGCCTCACTTGGAGAGAAGATTAAGAATTGGTTGAGTTAATTTGCTGCAGATTATTGTTTGAGGAGCCAGTAACCAAAAAAGCTGGTGGAGCGCCCAACTTTCTTCCCCCCTGGAGATTCCTGGAGACTTTTTGGAGGACTTTCTGGAGCTCCTTCCTTCTGGAGACTTTCTGGAGGGTGATTGGTTCCCCATGTTCTGCTCTGAGGAAGGATAGGGTTGCCTTTGGAGGGGAGCTTCAGTTGACTCCCCTCACTCCTTCTCCTGCCTCCTGCTCTCCCCCAAGTCTGTATGAAGAAACAAATATCTTGTTTGCAAGCTAAAAACTAGAAATGATTTATATGTTTATAAGCCCAACTCTGGCTCCATTTATTTTGGCAAAGCAATTGTTTGCATCTTTGCAGAATTCCTTCACCCAAACCACTCATTAGATATGAATTTCAAAACAGCCAGAGGGAGTGGGTGACTCAGGGGAATTAGCAAATGGCTTCCCAAAGCCTTTTACGTCAAGGCCAGCAGCTCAATTCCAGATCCTGATGCCAGTGGCCCAGAAGACATTGTCATCTAATGTTGGGTCAGCGACCACAAGTCGATGAGTGCATTTGAGGACCTCAGTCTTTGACTCCTTGCTGGCAGGTGTCTTCACCCTGGGAAACATCAGCCAAGGGAGAAGCCAGAAAAGACAGGAAAAGAACTATTCAATCAACAAGTTTCACTAGGCATGACAATGTCAGTGACAGGAGCTGACTGAGAAGTGGAGATGTTCCACCACAGCCCTTTCATGGAGATCGGAGGACTTCTGGAAAGGGCATCAGAGGAGGGTCGGCTTTGAAGTCTGGTGATGGAGAGAGTCTGTGACAGCTGATGCCTCTGTTATGGGTTTAAAGGTCCCTTTGGTTTCCACCTGGAAGCTATTAAGAAAGTTGTGCATGGAGATGATACCAGCCTTCACTTTTCTCTGTCAGACAAAGAAGAACAAAGCAGCCATTGGGTGTGATGATGCCCCATCAGCTTGTCCTGGCAGAGCTTCTTTACTTGGGCTGTCGTTGGGAATAGGAGTGACATCTCAGGCTGCTTTGGATGAAGATATGTGTATGTGGAGGACATTGCTCTTCTGATGGCACTGGTTGGGCTCTGGACATCTCCAGTACCCCCAGCAATGTATGTCTGGGGGCAAGGGGACAGGCACATCTTTTCTGGAAGAAGGTCTGTGAGGAGTGGGCTTGGCTGAGATCCCCCTGGCAGGAGAGAAGCCCTCCATCCTGGACCAGGCAGCCTCGACTACCAGAGGTGTCTCATCATCTGAACCTCCATGGGGACTTGACGGTGGTGTCCCCAGCTGCCATGCCACTCATTTTCCCTTGAGGCACAGGCAGGGGTTCATGAGGCAGCATGCCCTGCAGTGATGATGTGAGGAGCCTGTGCTCGCACCACTGCTCCCTGCCCACGTGTTTCTGAGAGCTCATGGTGCCACCGAGTTCCTGATCTCCATACCCACTCTACCCCAACCCGCCCTGCACCCCCACATCAGCGTGCCGGCTCGCTCCAAGCCAACCTTGACTCCTTGTCTTGCAAGTAGACATGAAAATAAACTCCAGTGAAGGGTCCTTTAACTTTCTCTACTTGAGTGAAAATAAATGCGATTTCCCCACCACCCAGCCCTGTAAATTCCCCGCACTGTGAAATATCTTCCAGATATAGTAAAGAGACGGCGTTCAGCTATTTTTTTTAAACATCTTTAACTGCTGTATATATTTCCAGGGATACGTAATAAGCGCTACAGCTAATTTATCTGCGTGTACTGTAAATATTTTCAGGAGATAGCAGAAAGGATTTCAAACACATGGCTGGGAGGATTGGCAAACAGCGTATGCTGGGTGGGAAGGACACCTTTAACCCTTGATGTGCTGCATCCCTTCCCCTTGTGTGTTCCCCCCGCAGCATCTCCCTGCCAGCCCATGACTGTCCCTCCAGTCTGATGCCTGGCCAGATGTTTGGTTTGAGCAGGGTAGTGAGGCTCACTCTTCTATTTTACTGCAAGGTCCTTGCTCAGGGGGCACCAGGAGCACAGCTCTAGCAAGACACCCTCTCCTGACGTACTGCCTGCAGTCAGGCCTGGACCCCTCCATGCCTACCCACCCAGCTACCTGCTGCTACCAGCACAGGACGAGCTTTGTGAGTAAAAATGCCTCTTTAGGCATCTAAGAGAGTGTCTTGCAGCCTCAGCAGCCTCTGAGTTTCAGCAGAGGTTACAGTCCCATGGAGGGAAACCAGGGTGCCCAGTTACTGATGGGAACTGGGGCTGAGCAAGGAGGCTGAGTAGGGCAGGGGCAGAGGTGCTCACCACAGATGTTTGTTCCATGTTTTGGGATGGGAGTCCTGTAGAGAAGGAGCCTTGGTCCCCAGAGAACCCATCCCTGGGGTTCTCAGCAGAGATAGGAGAGACCCTGGGCAATAGAGAGAGATGGGGAAGTAGAGGGTGGCAGGATGCAGGTGTGGGTGGCTCTTCGGCGAGCAGCCATTTGCAGAGGCAGAAATCCCTGCCCATTCTCCACTCAGCCTGGCCCCAGGAGATGCAGAAGCAGGGAACTGCTGGAACACAGCCCACTGTGCAGCTACAGCCCCACTCCTGGCATGGTGACCCCCTGCTATGCATCCCACTCGTGGTCCCATCCATAGTGCCATTGTCCTCTGGGGACCATGACCCCTTTTTGGAGACAACTCTTGCAGGGATGGGTGAGATAGGGTCCAAAGGCTACCTCTGCTCTCCCTATGTCCTGATACCCCACCCTGGAGCTTCCATGGGGGGACAGGAACCTTTCCAGAGGAAGATCTGGGGAGGAAGCCGTGAGATAGGGGACCAGAAGTCTTTCATCACACAGCTGATGTCTGGTGTCAGCAGGGAACTGCACAAAAAGCACATTCAATTCAATGCCTGTTATTAAGTAAATCCAGCTCTGTGGCACGAACATCCTGTCCTGAAACTGCGGGTCACCACATCTGGGCCAGTCACCCCGCCGAGGGGTCTGGCTGCTGGACCAGGGAGGTTGTGCACTCTCCCCATTGCTGCCCTCTCCTCTGATGCAAGTTCACCATGAGCTCACTGTGAGATCCTGTTTCCCATCTGCCTTGGGATGATTTGGCCAAGGTGTCATTTCCCATGGGATTTTCCCACAATCATCCCAGTCCTCCACTCCAGCAGTATCCCCCCATCCTGAACTCACCCAGGGGTCAGGGGTCCTGGGAGTGGCTGGGACTCCCATGGCCTCATCAGCCAGGTGCTTCTATCTTGCTGTAGTCGGCTGCTGCCTCAGAGAGGGCAGGTTTGGGCTCTCTGTTGGCACATGGTAGTGGGGAAGATGCTCTAAAGGTTAGGAAGGAAGATGGGCTTTCCCCAACTGTTTGCACAAGCCCAGCTATTTGTGACTCTTCTCCATCATCTGAGCAGTGGGATCCATGCTTTTAGTGCAGGAATGGCTCTGATGCAGATCAAAACCCAGAGGGGTTGCAATCTCTTCGGTTGGTTGTAAAGCATCACCTAAGTCCTAGATAGAGCAGTTCCTCCCACCAGCTATGCTGGACAATGGGCTGAGGTTTTCAGGGCAGGAAAGCTGTCCCATGGTCACTGGGAGGGTGGCCTTGGCAGAGGTGAGTCCTCCCCGACAGCGGGTATGGATGCATTGGCTGCATCCTCCTTGTGATCTGCTCCCCAGCCTCCTTTCTTCATGATGTAATTTAATGCAGAGCAAGGACACGAGGTACCTATTGGCTTGGAGCCCACCCAAAAAGCCATAAAAAGGAGATAAAAGCCTTTAAATGCTAAGCCTGTCCAAAGAGACAATAAAAGACAAATGTCTTCCCAGCTTTATGTCTATGCCTTTTTGATTTATGGAGTTTTTGCTATATTCCTTCATGGTTTGTGACTCTTCAAGCTGTTCGGCTGTCTTAAAATGCCCGTGGAAGCAAACTGCATCACCCCAGGGCTTGTCTGGTCTCCACATCCTTCCCTCAGTGCAGGCTGATCCTGCTGCAGGGTCCAGCTTGGGGTATACAATGGCCTTTGCTTGATATCCTTCAGGGGAGAGAAAGTTGGGGTGAGCCCTGATACCCTGGAGCCGCACTTGTGCCACTGCAGAAGGCGCAGGGAGGGTTTCACTGCCGCAAAGAGGAGAAGGCAAGCGAAGAGAACCCAAATGTTTCCATTCAGCCTCCGGGTGAGCAGCAAAACTTTTGGGAGCTGGATCTGCAAAGAGGATCCAGATGGGAGGAACCACAGCTGCTCCTTGCAAGCGGAGCTTGGATCTCTTTGGGGACATGGGGTGGAAGGTCAGCGGGGGGCAGCTCAGGGGATGAGGGTGCTGCGGGAGTGGAGAGTGGGAGGCAGCCATCTCCACACAGCCAGCATGTGCAGATCTGGAGCTAATCAGCCTGGAGACAGGATGCATGCGTGTCTGCTGGGGCAGGGCTAGGAAAGCAATTGCTCTCAATAAAACAATGCTTCCCTCCTCTGTTTCATTCGGAAGTGAAGCTGTGAGCCCGAACGTCCTCAGCTGACTCTCCTGGTCCTTCTGCTTCCTGCAAGAGGGAGAAATTGATGGAGACATGGGGATTGGTGCAGCTGAGCAGGAGCCCATGTACTTTTGCATCACCCAGTGCTGTTACCCCCAGGCCAAGCTCCATGACTCTGCCTTGCTGTTTGTGCTGGTTGCTTTCTGTGGTACTGGGCAGCTGAGCAGGTCTAAAACTAAGGACTCACATGTGCCATCATTCCTCTGAGGTTGGGAAATGAAGACATCCCTACCTGTCCACATCCCTTCAGTCTTCTCAGAGCAACTCTTGTGGCAGGAGAAGCAGCAATAGGGCTTGCATCACAGTGAAGGGCAAGGGAATGCTCCGAGCTGGTGTGAATTTGGCGATGGGATGGTACTGGGGCCAGACAGGCAGTGCCTTTATGCTGGGGCATAGCAGTGGTAAGGCACAGCCCCTCCAAGTGCCCACTCTTCCCCTGGAGGTGAGAATTGTCCCAGCTGGGCTGAGAAGGTCCTGGGTGGTCAGCTGCCTGGAGAGCAGCTCACTGTGGCTGTTTTGGGGGCACCCAGAGGTGTTCCCACTCCTGCACTACAGCTGGTGGCCCTGCTATCCCCTGCCCTCACTCCTGATGGGCAGCAGCAGCCTTGAGAACAGTGTGGAACCCCAATGCCAGGACAGCCTAGACTTGCTGTGCAGCACCCTGGGAAGGGCACGTGTGTCCCAGCAGGTTCCCCCACCCCTCAGTGTGCCCCGGCAGCTCCCCCTGCCCTGCATCCTGGACCACTGCCAGCGATCCCTTCCCTGCTGCCGCCCATACTGTCATGTCCCAAGACACATTTTCTTTTCTGCAGTGAGAGGCACACACAGGAGCACAGATATTTTTTGTGCCCATTTTCAAAACCTTCAGGCTCTGGGTCCAACTTCTGCAGCTTCAACTGGTGACTTTGGGTCTCTCCTCCCTGTTCCAGATCCATGGCCGGGCTCCCCTGGGACCCCCAGCCCTCCGTCGCCTCTCACACTTAGTGCCAGTTTGCAACAAATGTAATGAATGGGGAGATTTTGGGGCTGCAGCAGGGGGGGAGCAATGTGGGGGAGCAGATTTTGGCCTGTCCTTGAAGGTCTCTAGGAATATATATATTCTTGCCTGTAAAAAAATTAGTCATTTTAAACCGCAGGCGAATGCTTCACATTCCTGAGCAATGCTGCCCTCTGTTTACTGCCCTTATTGTTCTCAATGAGCTGGAACTGTGGAAATGAATATTCACTTCGACCCCATCCTTCACTCTGAGAAAGAAAGGAAGAAAGAAAGAAAAGAGGAAAAAGAACCAAAACTGCTGAAGGAAAGCAGAGTCATTATCCCCATGACTGAGTGAAAAAAAAACACGGGAGTGTGGAAATAGAGATGCCAGGCTGCAGCAATTGATTTAAAGTGGGATCTGAATGCCGTCACCACCATGGTGTGGGGCTCACCCCTCCGGGGTCCCCAAGCCACCTCTCCAGTATGGACAGAAGATGTTGACTGTGGGATGGGGATGGGGGGGGGGGGGGGCGGGGTCAGACGCCTGGGGGGTGGGTGCCAAAGAAAGGGAAGTTTAAAAGTCCCCCTGGGGCTTCCCTTGCTCAGGGTATGTCAG
>WTSP01014263.1:0-35584 GCA_025331215.1 Actenoides lindsayi | reverse complement strand
GCATTTCTTTCCAGAAAGGGTTGTCAGGCATTGGAATGGGCTGCCCAGGGAGCTGGTGGAGTCACCATCCCTGGAGGTGTTTAAGAGGCAGGTAGATGTTGTGCTTAGGGACATGGTTTGGTGATTTTTGATAGGGCTGGGAATAAGGTTGGACTTGATGATCTTGAAGGTCTCTTCCAGCTGAAACTACTCTATGATTCTATGACTTTTCTGCTCCTCACCCCACCAGAGAACAGACTGGGGGTGCACAAGTTGGGATTGGACAGAGCCAGGCCAGCTGACCCCAATTGACCAAAGGGATACTCCAGACCACATCACAACACACTCAGCATCTAAAGCTGGGGAGGAAGAAGGAAGGGAGGATGTTCAGAGACAGCGTTTGCCTTCCCCAGTCACCGTTACACGGGATGGAGCCCGGCTGCCCTGGAGGCGGCTGAACACCCGATGGGATGGGAAGTGGGGAATGAATTCCTTGTTTTCCTTTGCTTGTGTGTGAGGCTTTTGCTTTGCCTTTGGGATTGTCTTTATCTCAACTATGAGATTTCTTACTTTTACTCTTCTGATTCTCTCCCCACCCCACCGTGGGGGGAGGGAGTGAGCAGCTGGGTGGGTTAAACCACGACAACTGAGTAACCGCCTTCTGTAGCACTCGGAGCCTCGCCCTTTGATTGGTACAACTTCCTTACGTGCTGTCAGCCTACAGTAAGAAAACTCTCAAAGGAGAACGTGTTCCCTTTCCCAGCAGAATGCTTCCTTTGTGACAGCAGCCCTATTGTCACGATTATCCATAATTTGCAGCAAACTTAACCGTTTTCACAAAAACTCGGCGAGAATATAAATGTGCACGGGGCACAAACACAGATGCAGCATTATTCAAAATGTTCCTACTTGCAGCTCTCAGATGGGTGCCTGCTTCTATTTCCAAGCTTGCTATGTGGTTTTTTTTCCCTTGTTTGCTTCATGAGGATATTTCAACGTACCACACCAGCTTGAACCCAGATCCTCAAAAACAGCCAATAAATTACCAACAATTTTGGAGGAGAAAGTGGGGAAAAAACCCTCCCCGAAACACAAGGAAAGTTCAGAGTTTGAATTTTGGTTAAAATGCAGGGTTTTTTCTTATGTTATGAAAACGTCGCTAATTTGAATGAATTTGATATTCAGGGAGCACAAGCTTGCTTCAAAGACTTGTCAGTGGATGCTGAGTCTTTGTTGAAAGGCGGGGAGAGTAAAAGCACGTGCACTACTGCAAAGGTAAGGGTGGTTTGTTCTCCCTGAATGAAACACCTCTGTCCTTCTCCCGTGTTGTCTCTGCCTGAAGTTCTCACCAACATTTCTCCTTTTTCCAGCTGCTTGCTGGCACAACTCACCCTCCACCCAAAATTTCTGGGAAGGAGGAAGGCAGTCGTGGTTAGAAGAAGCAGCTCATGCTAGAAATGCTTGCAGGAAGCCATTTCTCCACGGGTTTTTCCCTATTATAAGCAGTGAAGTCAGTTATTTCCAGCTGCAACTTCAGAGGGGAACAGGAAGAAGACAACAGCCATAGTTCAAAAGCATCTTGACTTCATACATTTCTCTGTGCCTACAGCAAGGAGGAGTTTGGTTGTGCCCAAAGATGATGCTTTGCAGTACCCAGCGTACAGCACTTGCACAGAAACCGTTCACAGTGGTGGTTTTACCAACAATTTTGCAAGAAATGAACTCCAGGTACCTCCCGCACATCATTTCTGCACTCTCTCCAGCAGTGTGCATCCTCTTGAGAGCACTAGCAAACCCTGCCTGAAGCCCAGCAAGCAGGTCTTGGCAGGTCACCTCCTGCCCATTAGGCCTGGAGGTGGCAGGGGGGGGGATTTAATAGCTGTAGTCTGGGAAATCTCTTTACTGCTCGCTATATCTGAGATAGAGTAGCCCTGTGTAGACTGAACATAGTAGGAAGTCTGTTTTCCTCCTTGTTGCAGTTATTCCTCTCTTCCCCATTTCTCCACCTCGGCCTTGTCCCATTTCAGAACTGAAGCAGGATGAAAGTAATTTCATCATTATGCTTCACACTGTTAGGTATTAAGTTCAGAAGCAGCCTGGGATGGTCAAAGTAAAGCGCAAGGTGCTAGAGAGGCAGTCCTTGCTGCTTACGTCGAAGGGTCAGATCTGAGAGCAAGCCAAGACCCCAGCAGCCCAGCAGAACCCCGAGGCTTGTGTTTCAGCAGGACAGCAGCCACCCTTGGCTGCTCCATCTCTGATCATCAGCACTTGCCTAGAGCTTTTCAAGCCTGAGCCTGAGCAAGCCCGACAATGGTCTTGGATGGGACTCCAGGCAACCTACTCTAGTGGAAGGTGTCCCTGCTCCCTGCAGGGTGGTTGGACTAGGTGACCTTTAAAGGTCCCTTCCAACCCAAACCAGTCTAAGCCAACTCAGCACATCACCCGAGGAAGGCAGCACAGGGGATTACTCCAAACACACAGCCTAGCCCCATCCCATTGCTCTGCCCATCTGTTCTTCTCAAAATCCCACTGTCAGAGGAGAGGTGTATCTGCTCATGGACAGCTTTACCCAGGGCTCTCACCACCATGGTAACCAAGCAATTTGCCAACCTCACTAGACCCAGCCTTGCCAGAGAGCGAGGGCAGCTCTGTAACCCCCCAACACGGGGCAAACAGCAGCTGGGCAAGAAGTGGGACAAGCTCCTGTGTTGGTGCAGCCCCAGGCAAGTGCCCAGGGCTACCCTGGGGCTCTGGGAGCATTACTGCACAGTAGGAAAGGCTGCCTCCCACCTGCCTTCATCCCTACTCCCATTCACCCTTCATTTGCCCCTATCCTCCACTGCAGCCATCCACCCTCTAATCCAGCTGTACTCAGCACCCAGTTAGGAATGGGAAGCTGAACAACGCGGGGCACCAACTGCTACCCTCGGGCTCTAAAATACATTCAGCTTTCTACACACAGGGTCCCTGCACCTCCACACTACCACAGGAATGGCAGCAGAGCTGGGCACTGCCAGGGGAAAACACCCCAGGCAGACCTGTGCAAACAGGTCCAGGCATCTACAGAGAGATCAAGTTGCCAGTCGGTGTCAAGATAGTTGGAGGGAGTCACCTGGTATCTGCAGGGCAACATCAACCCTGACCAGAACTACTGAAATTCTACTGTGAGAAAGCTCTTCCTTTAACAAACCCATGAAATAAATGTGTAAACCAAGCACTTTCAGTTGCAGAGAAAAACTGAAATTGTGAATATAAGAAGAAAAAAGCCAATACAAACCAGTAGAAAGGATTTAAAAAGCATGCAAAATGCATTATGGCATGAAGTTGCCAAGTGGCTAAAATCATTTTCATGCTTTTTAAACATTCAGACTCATCATTTGAAGGCACACGGGCTGGCTGGACAACAGCTGGCAGGGCAGGTTATGGGAGCAGCAAGGCCTGAAGACACGATTTCCCTGCACAGCCACAGCACCCTTCTCTGCTGCTGTACCTGCTGGCTGGTGACACCACTCGACCCAAGCACACATCCAGACCAGGTGAATATGGAAGATGCTACAAGCTTGTGCTTGGTGCCCTGTTCTCCAGATCTGCAATGCCACAGATCCTGTCCCACGTGGATGGCGAGTGATGCGCTGGGTAGCTGGACCTGCAAACCACCTCCTGACTATCACACACACCTTTCCCACTGCCTAAAACTGGAAAGGAGCTGCAAGTGCAGCCCTGACATTCCCAGTTACACTTTCTCCTCAAGCCTGGTTCTGCAGCAGGCTGCACAGAGCAGTGGTGGCAGCAGGTTGCAATCCCACTAGGTGGTTATCACGTTGCAAACACTTGGAGTGTCCAAATTCCCCTGCAGTTCACATATTAATTGGTAATAGCTCTGCAGAATTAGCACTGGAGCTCCTTTCATAGTGGAAATCATATAATATAAGGGGTGTGACCACAGCAGCTTGACTGTCAATTCCACGGAAAGATTTAAGCAGCAATTACTTCACAGTGATGCTACACACAGGGCCGGAAAGCACCTGATCATTGGCTTATAGCAAGAGGGATGAGCTGGGAAGCAAACTGCCATCCCACTTACTGCCCAGTCTTCTATCAAAGGTATTTCTGGCTACGTACGAGGACTGCAGGCTAAGAAATTTAAGTGTTATGCCACAGATAGCTCCTTGTAACACTTCAGCCAGTCCCAGGCACAGAGCTCTCGAACTGGCCGAGCACTTCCTAGAAGGCTCTGGGATTCTCAAAGATGCTTATTCAAAGTTGCCCAAACCTGGTAACTTCCTAGATATTCCATGGAGCAATAGGGAAATGCTTCTCACAAAGGAAAGACCCTTTGTGGGAGCAATTGTTTGGGAGCAGACCTGCACCACAGCAGCCTTTAAGCCTGCTCCAACTATAGAGGGTTTGACTTGAGTGCCAGAGGCCAGCTGAAGAATCCAAACACCTAATAACCTAAGACTCACTTAGGCCTTCTCTGTGCAGCAATACTTTGGTTTAGGTGGCTTGAATTGTAATTCATAAATCAAACTGCCTGTTAGACAAGTAATGATGGTGAGTGGCACAAAGACAACAGTGAACTGAACAGCTTCACTTCCCCTCTGCAGCAAGACAGTACAAGGAAAATATCACGAGAGCTTTAGCTTTAGTGTCAAAGGAAATTCTTTTGTTACCTTAACAAATGACAGCAGTTGTACCTGGCATTCCTTTAAATAAAACTCATATAGCAGCTTTATGTATCAATAAATAGTAACAAGCATCTTCAAGCATTAGTGGGCACACCTCACTTAACTGAAAAGTGATATTAGCTGCCTAATGCAGTCCTAATAATAGATAATTTTACCACAGAAAAAAATCTGCATCAAAAGTAACCAATCATACTTGGCCCGTGGTGATGATTTTTCTCCTTGTTTTAGAATAAGGGTTTCTTGCAAGTTTTCCACCTTCCCAGTACTTGTCTTTCTTTTCTCCACTGGACATTTGCAGAAGTTAGCTTCAGTCCAGTCCAGGAAGAGAGTCCCACCAGGACTTTTTACAGTGAGTGAAGAGAAACTGGTAACTTAGTTCAGCAATTGTAACTGGGTCCTCTGACCCTTCCTCCAAAGCAAGCTGTGCCCCTCAAGCCCCGGAGGTGAGTGGTGGCTGGGTGGCTGCTGGGACTGCATCTGCCAGCCAACGGGCTGAAGAACTGAGTGGTGGTGGCTGTGGACAAATCCTCTTCCCTTGCAGAAGAGTGACAGCCCAGAGTGGTGTTGCAGAGAGACAGGAGCTGTGGTCCAGCAATGGGAAACACCAGGAAGAAGCTCTGAAGACCTGAACTCATTTCCCTGAAGGTGTCATGATGAGTGCCAGTTACTGCTGGCAACCTGTTCTCATCTCACCTGTTCCAGAAGAGGAATGTGAGATCAAGAGTTCTTTCTGCAGTCCTCAAGGCCAAACATGTCTAGGTCTGTTGTGTACAGGAGTGACAAGGTGAAGTGCTGGCTTTAAGGCAGCTACACTTCCACCCATCCCATTTAAGGACCACTGGGCTGCCCAGTCTCCACGGCTCCTTCACTTTTTGTCTCTTCTACCAACAGTTCCAGGCATGACACCGCTTTTGATATCCCCAGACATCAGAAAACATCCCCATCCCCACTGGCAGACAGCACAGAGGGGATTTCAGACACTGCTGGTCCGGGAGCAGAGTTTCATGCCCCATTACCAATGTCCTCTGCTCTGGGCTTGCACGTGCCATGGTAGGAATGTTTTACCAACTTGAGGACAGAGGTCCAAAAATAACCTCTAGATGTCCATAAAACAAGGTGAGAAAATACATGCCTTTATAACCCACAAGGAAACATCTCAGCAATGGGTTTGCTCTACCTTAGCAGAGCAAACAAAATAAAGCATTTTTGCTAAATAAATTTTTCAGGTCTCTGTCAGTACCTTAAAATCAGCATCGGTGTTGTTAATCGGTTTGGGGTTTGGGGTGGGTTGTTTTGAAAGGCTGTAATCAGCCTTATTCAAATTGCTTTGGTCTTTTGCCTCGTGGCATCACCTCAGAACTTGTTCTGTAATGTGGATGATGATTTTATGAGAGATGTACGGGCAGACACCTTGGATTCTTTCAGTTTTCATTAATTGGATTCCTTCCAGGCAAGAAAAGGCTGTAATAATGTGATAAAATGAAGGAAGTGGTGACATTTAATATCATAAAAGAGCATAGAGGGGGGACTTGGTGTTTTTAAGTGTCACCAGCACATTTTTCAGAGACATACCAGCCCTGGGAATCAGAGCACTGAAAGAATTTAATCTGTGCATGATAAAAGGAATCGCTAGAAATAATTCACTCCTTGTCTTATTGCATATAGACTAATTTGGGAGCTCATTATTTATTTGGCAAGTATTTAGCATAACAAATCAATTTCTAGTGACACCTCAGATGAGGTAATTTATACTGAAAGTAAAAAGAAGATGAAAAAAAGAAAAGGAAGATTAAACTTTGTTATTTTATAAGAAGATTGTTTGGGTCTCGGTGTGCTATCCAGGGCTGGCAGAGGGGAGATGTGACACTGCCTGGGGTGGCAAAGTGCCTCCCAGGCTCTATCTGCTCTTTAGCCCTTTACCAAAGCAGAGGCAAGAAGCCCATCTGTGCTCCAGGGTACTGGGGAGCTGGCTCAGATGCCAGATACAGCATTGAGGCATTGAGTGGAGCTATACATCTCCATGGGAAGCCTTGACTCTCCTGTTTGGAGACACAAGACTCTCTTTTCACCCGCTGCCACGAGCACCCGAGACAAAACCAGCTGAACAAACCTGCAAAGGAAGGAGCAAGGAAACCACTCATGGGAAGATGAACGTGTCCTCAACTTGCATCAATTTGGATGTCCTCTCCTGCTTCTGGTTCTAGGAATCGGATGCATAAAAATGCTCTTCCACAAGCATAACACTGGTTTAAGAAAATGTTAACGGAGACTAAAAAGGTCTGCAACAGGCAAAATTCAGATGTCTCAAAGTTGGCTCAGTAATGCAGGAGAGGAGTGGTTTCTCAAGCACAGAACCATAGCCAAGGGAGGCAAGAAGATGGACCAAAGACTTCCCTGAAGGTTGCAGCAAGTATGTTTGAGCTTCACTGGCTTCTGCTGCCAGCCCCCAAACGGAGTGCAAACCTATGGTGCAGTAGCTAGAAGGAGCTGGAGAACACTGGAAGAGAAAGAGGAGAGGAGGGAGTCTGGGGAAAGCAAGGGACACTCAGAAACATGCTTAAGTAGGACTTACCCTGCAAGCTGGGAGGTGGTGAGATGTGTCCTGGATGTCCTGACAGCTTTGGGTTTGTGCATCTGCTTGTGTTTGGCACTGCAAACAGCACTGAGCAAGCGGGCGATGCTGGAGCCCATGGAAACACGTGCTCCCTGCCTGTCCTTGCTGCACGAGCTTGGAAAGAAGGGCTCAGGTCCTTGGCCAAAGCACCACATCAGAGAGGACCGACTCCACAACCTGTCCTGCTGCTATTATAGGCAGGAGTGAGCAATGGGGGTTTTGCCCAGTTCAATGCAAGTCAGGTTTTCAAAAGGATCAGAGCCACTTGAATTTGCATCACATTGGCAAGTTGAGAGAAAACGTTGGAAAGTGAAACTTTTCAGGCCAATCTTTTCTAGTGGAAACTTCTTCCTTTTTGTATTGGGTTGATATTTTCAAATTAAAAATTTCAAATTAAGGGGAAAAAAAAAAAAAGGAACACTCCAAACTAAGAGAGAATTTCTTATTTAGGGGACGCAGAACACTTTGGGGATGACAAGAAAAGTGCTTCTCAGGAGCCAATGGCAACTGTGTAGGTTTGAAACACTGAAAGAAACGGGATCATTTTCTGGTTTTCTTTAACTGTTGGGTTTTTTTTTCTCTCAAATGTTCCCATTTGGAAGAAGGAACAAAACCCCAGTATTTGTCTAACTGTAGGCACATCCGGGAATTCACATCCAACTGCAACGTGCCCTTTGCCCCAAGATGCTTACAGAAGAATACTCCTAGGGAGCAAAGAGCACGTAAGATGCCCCATACGGCCCAGCTCCCTGCCCAGACGACATACTCTGAACCAACAGGTTACAAGTTAACAACAACCTGGAAATGCTCAGCCAGGAAAAACCTCTGCGTTGATTTTCCTGCGCTGTTCGTAACCTCGTGGCATCGAGGGAGAGCTCCATCTACCACCCCCTCTCTATCTTGTTACATTATTAAAATAATGCAACTTTCTGCAACCACCTGACAGAACATCTGAATCTGAGGCCAAAGCAGCCAGGAGTGATCAAAGGAAGCAGAAAAGAAGCAGCTATTTTTATGGAAACGTATTATTTAATTGTGTCGAATCCAACCGAAATGAGTAAGTGAAAGCCTACACTGGCCGTTGATCTAATTAGGTGCTAAGCCCTAAAATTAATTGCTATCATCAGAATGGGTTTTGTGTCAGTCAGCTAACTCTAAAAGTGGAAGGAGCACCAAGCAGTGTCGGTGACGTCTGGCACTCACCCCTTCCAGCAGGGCTGGTGGGTTCACCTGACTCGCAGAGCATCCAGTGCTCCCTCTGTAAAACCCAGCAGCACTTGCTGTTTTGATGCAACATCCCAAGATATCACAAACATGTTATTTCCCAGGGGTGTTTTGGTGTGGGTTTTTTTGTTTTTCTTGAAAAGTCTCTGAATGATGCATTGCAGGATATCCAAACCATGCCAGGGAGACACAAATGCTATCACCCAAGGCAATGCTGATTTTATCCTCCCTCTGTAAAGAACAGCTAAAACTATTTCTGAACTGGGACCAGATCAGCTTGACTCCTGCACCAGAAATACCTTTTGGCCCTTGCCTATCCAGATAAAATTATTCCTCCTGCTGAATCAACCCCTTCACTTACCAGGAACCCCGTGCACACTTGACTCTGCCCCAATCCCCAGTACATTTTAGGGCAGAAATTTTCTTAGATCCAGATGTCACTGGGTGTCTTGAGGCACCATGTTCCCCAAAAGCAAGACCTCCCCCCCACTGCCAGCAGAATAAGCCCCTTAGGAGAGGCACAGGGGTCACTGTTTGTCAGCAGAGCCATTGGTGGGTCTCTCTCGTAGGCTGGCACGGGAGGGGTGTGCACGCAAAACACGCGAGATCTCACCATCTATATTTGCATCCAGCTGTTCATTAACAGCCACAAAAGCTCTGCAAACATTTAAACAGACTTTAAATAGCCATGGAAACACAATTGCCATGGAAAGCATGCCCACCTCGCTAATGTAATTGAAGTATCACTTTCAGAGCCTACACAGCACACCGTGGCTCCTTCTGGGGCCAGAGCTCCCCCTGCCCTCCCAGTATCCCAGTATAAGCACACTACAGGATGGCTCTCAACCCCCTGGGCTGCTGGCTGAGGGATTGCCAGAGCAGCAGCTTTCTGCTCAGCTCCACTAGAGAAACAAGCAGGTTCAACTGAAAGTCAGGGATGCATCATCTCCTCCCATTCCCGTTGGCTGCCACCCTCCCAGTTTCCCATCCCTTGTCCCCCCGTTGCCACCTCCTTAATCACAAACAGGTGATTGCCTGCTCCTGTTCTCTTTGGGAAGGATTCAGAGCTGCTCCCCAGGGTTTCGAAACCTCAAAACCCTGCTGAAAATCACCAGGGTGGTTTAGAGCTCAAGTGATCTCTTTTTCAAATGGGGATGGCTTATAGGTGCCTCCCATTTCTGCATCTGCAGAATACACGTGGGGAAGACACGAGATTTTTTTTCCAAGAAACCCTGGGAAAAAAAACTAAAATAATTCCACATTTCTTTCAAAAAGGCCAAGATTCTTCGAGTCAGCAAAATGCAGAGTTGGGAGTGGAGAAGCATACACAACTCCTCTCTCCCAGAGAAAAACCCGGCTGCTCACGCGACGATTACGTGTGTTGAACTTCAGAATAGGTGCTGTTACCCAGACCCTCCTTTTTGAAGGCAAAAATCAAGGATTAAAAACAACTACAAGGAAGTGCTGATTTGAGGCTGCCCTCGAGAGACACGTTCCTGTACAGCCCCTGAGCCAGCTGAACACTAACAGCAGCAATAAAAGCTTTTCCAGCAGCACGGACCTCTGCGTGGGCCCAGCTGACCCCAACACTCCCAGTTTTGTCAGCCCTCTTTTATACAGGCTGCCTGCTTGTCGGACTTGTCAAGACCACTTCGTGTAAAGTCGCTCAACATCTAACAGGAAAAACTTGTGCTCATCACTAACTTGGATTAAGTTCAGACAGAAGACCCGCGGGACAAAAGCATCAGATTTAACTAGCTAAAGTGAAATACATTCAACCCTAAATCTCATTGTTAGTCAGCTGGATCATCCAATTCCCCCCAGCTCTGAAGATGAATCGATCACCCAAAAGTCCACGTAGCCTCCAGCAGGCAAGGGGAAGGAGGTCTGGAGAGCTGCTCCTGGGCCATCATCCCTTTGAATCTCTTTGGGATTAAATGAGCCTCTCCAGTAATACTTCTGAGAGCCCTGTCTCTGTATTAAGCTCTGCGCTATTTTCTCACTTGTGTTTATTTTTTCAGTCCTCTAAATTCAGAGCACAAACTTCTGCCTTGCCCCACCCCCTCTGTCCCCATCCCTGGGACGTGGCCACGATGACAATATTCCATACAGGAGCTGAGCCAGAAGCTCCCCTGGGCTCCATCCTTCTCCAGACTGTTACAGTAAAGGCAAGCATCTAATGAAGTCCTGCAGATCAGCTCCTCTGCCCAGGATGCCAGATTGCTTGACAAAGCCATGACATGGCTCTCAAAAGTCTGTTCCAATGCCAGAATTACCCCATGTTTTTCATGGTGCACTTGGTAACCCCAGAACCTGCACTTTTCACCCTACCTCTCCAGTACCTCCTGCTAGAGCAGATCACCCAGGAGGGCTGCATGGTAGAAGAGCCTGCACAGAGTGGTGAGAAGAGACCAAGGCTTTAGACCTGAGCCAGAAAGGAGGCTCAGCTGTACACTCATTAACCTGTATGGTAATTAATCACACAAGGTGTGCATAATTAAGAATAATTAATTGCATGTCTCCTGGCAGATAAGTGTGCATACTCTCTGGGCCTGATGATGCCTCCTCTACATTCTAGTAGGTACACTGCCATTAATGGTGTTACTCCAGACATAATCTGAGTCTTCCCAGTGTAATTACAAGCAGTTTTTCCATGGTCTTCCATCCACCTTGGGATGAATCTCCCACATCTCTTACTGGAACTGAGTTACCAGCACAAGTGTGACTTACCCCATTGCTGCCCTTGCAGCTCAGAGCATTGGCTAATCATGGGTGGCCAGGGTAGGTGCACCACTGCAAACCCCCCTGCTGGGACCACAGGGATAATCCCACACCAATTAAGGTTCATTAGGTGAAAGAGCAAGATGCAGAGCGTTGCTTTGTCACATCCTTAGTTGTTTGCGTGATTAATAATGTAAAATGACACCTCATTAGCTTTTGAGGAGGGAGAGGATAGGTGCAGAAGTCTACCTATTAATGGGAGATAACAAGGAACAGCAGCATTTCAAGAGGCAGCAGTACTTATCACAATCTATTTGAAGCTGAGCTACCAGAAATGTGCAACGTTGTTTTATGAAACTCCAAATGAATATTCTTGCAATTGTAAAACTTAACAGCATCTTTGTGCTGCCTTTAATCTGTCAGTTCACCTTCAAGAATTTAATGAACTCGTCTAGGTTACAAAATGTTTTATTCAAGGCAGCCTGATATTATCATTTAAGATGTAAATCCTAAACTAATAGAAGCTGAAGTTGATAATAAAATAGCAATTAATCCACATTGAGAGTAGCAAAAATTAACAAACCACTGTTCAAATATTTATAGCAGGGAAGTTCTGTTACGTGTACACGGATGCAGTTTTGAAGACTGACTTTGAGAGTACAACACCCAGCTTTACGTCAAGCAGAGGGTTCTTCCTCAAAGTACAACACCCAGCTTTATGTCAAGTAGAAGGTTCTTCTGTAAGGAGCTGCCTAACATTTGCCAGAAGAGAAACTACCCCAGCGACAGCAACACCTACTTCCAGGAGGAACTGGGGGAGCATTCACTTCTACTCTTCCCAGTTTTCCTCCTGGTGTTTGCCATCCTGAATATTTAACCTCTTCTCCACTGCAGCTGGAGAAGCTGGGGCAGGAGGGGCAGGGAAACAGTCTACCAGAAGAGCTGCAGTTCTGCAGCTGGTGGGTACCACAAACACTTCACTGCACTTGCCTGGTCTGACTTAAAAATCTGCTATGCATTATATCCAGAGCAGCTGCTTGTAGACTTTTCTCTCTTGAGTTTTGTAGACTCAGTGGGAAGGAAAAACAGGAAATACAAACCAAGGAAAGGATGTGTGTTCTATACAGCAAGGGGCTGACTTGTGGAACCCACAGGCACATCCTATTGTTAAAGGAGAGTCATTAGTAACAGATGCAAATATCGAAGATGTGGAAGTATATTAAGATGACCACAAACTGGGAGGGTTAGAAAGGATCTTCTATCTACAAGGCAGATACCAGCAGAGACCAAGAAGAACCTTCCTGCACAGAGCAATTATTCCATTTCTGACCCATATGCAGTTCGCCACAGTATTTTTCTTCCAGAAACACTTGAGACACAAACTACTGGCCTGGAAAAAAGCACTTTGGTTACAAAGGTGGGCTGTGAAACCTCATAGCTGCTTTTCAATCTCACAGCATTAGCAAGAGGTACTGCACCTTTAATGGGAAGGAGAGAGGGAGAAGAGAGAAGGCACAGCTCCCACAACCCTGCCCAACAAATCTGCTCCGAGCAGAGGGACCACCAGTCTCAGCTCCTGCATTTATTCCTTTGTGCCTCCATCTAAATTATAGACTGTTCAATACAAATCTCCAAGGCATTAAAAAATGGAACTGTCCACACCCAGCTCCTTCCACGAAGCCTCTCCTGGAGTCAGACACCCATAAAAAGAAAGAGTGGGGAAAAAAAGGTGTGGGCAAACATTTGCAGGTGGCTGCTCACCAGTGCATGCAGTCATTTTCATCCCAACCAGTTCTCCCAAGCCAAAGTAAAAATTAAAGTTGGCATGTCACTCAGCAGGCAGATGTGTTTCATAATGCATGGGCAGGATATATTTTATTAATTCTGTTTTTTTGGAGATCTCTGTTTGCATAAGTTTCAACCTTCCATGAAGCCGCTTGGCTCTGTGGGTTACGTGTTGTTTCTTTCATAGATTTTTTTTTCCTATGGGATGCTGTTACAGGCTGATATGGGGATTTCAGCAGATCCCACGGGGCTCTGCAGGTGGGACAGCAGCAAGAAGGACCCTGGAACAGAGACAAGAGAGGCCCATTCTCAAGAATCAGATGGTGAAGGTAGCTCTGACTGCTGTGTAAACCTTTTAGGGACAGAGTCACCTCTACTGCCAGTTTACAGTGCTCCCTTGATACCAACCTAAAACCTCTTTCACAGCATTTAATATTTTCCTTCAATAAGCCTTTTGGAAACATCATTTGCTTATAGGATCTAACTGCTGAAGGGGAAAAAAAAAAAAGCTGAATGCTTCCTCTCCGTGTTGACAGATGTGTGATAAACCCCCTCCCTGTGAGGCTGCACTACCCTCCCCATCCCCCCTGCAGAACATGTAGCTGGCAGCTCATCAAACCTTGGGACAGCAGAAGAGCAGCCAGAGAGGGGGTAGTAAAACTGATGGGGTCAAGAGGGAGAATTCTGGGGGCTTCAGCACGGCAGCTCAGGCTCTCACACCCATGCACTGGAGGTGTCAACGTTGCCCCAGATTTGCTCCGACGCGAGTATCCAAATGGAGAATCCCATCCTGTCTGCAGGGAAGCACTGTGTGGGGGTTTTGATTATTCTTTTTTTTTTTTTTGGAACTCTTTCAATCAGTTTCCTCCACTTTGATTTCCTGTGAGCCTTCTCCCAGGGATGGAGGCCTGAACTGGGCACACGATGGAGGGTGCTCGCCATGGCAGGGGTCACTGCCTGCATTTGGAGTACATCTCTCACAGAGGTCCTTTCAGAGTAAGCACTGCAAGAGAGACTCTTGCCCCAGTCAAGACCACCAGTGCAAATGCACCTTTCCCAGATGCCAGAAGTTGCTTGCTCAGTGAAACAAGCTGGGATTTTTCCTCTCCTGTCTCCCACATCAGCAGGGAGACTGGCTTGTGGGCACTGGTCCTGTCACAGCCACCTGCCTGAACTGGGCAGCCAGCTTTTCCTCTCTGAACCCATCACTTGGATTCCTGTTTAGGTCTTTTCTACAGGTAAAAACCACACAGTTCGGGGGCAGGCAAAAGCACAAGTTAATAATGTACCAGCTTTTAGAAACAAGTTGATATCATCCACTAATGGTACTAATGGGGACCAGTGCTTCTTTTACAGGAAGCATTTTGGGGCCAGGCTTTTGTGAGCTGAGCCTATGTGGGTGCATAACACAACCAGTTACTTTTGGAGCAGCATTTCCAGGCTGGATTTGTTTGGTGAGGTTTTGTTGTTGGGATTTTTTTGGGTGTTTCCCCCGCTCCTTTTTCTCTTCCAAAACCTTTTCAATAGTTTCAATGCTTAAAAGCATGGGCTGAACAGCACAGTGTACAGCTTATTCTTTCGCTCATTAAACTGCACCATTTCACAAGGTCAGCCTGCAGAATGTGTACAGAAATCTTCAGGCTCTCCCTTTAGGGACATTTCACACCAAATAAAGGTACTATCGTTCTCCTCTTAAGAAAGACAGTAAGAAACACATGGAATCTGGGAACGTGACCAGCCTAGCAAGCAGGAAATCTGTGCTTGGGGTTGGTCAGGATTTAGGGAGCTGCAAGTTTCCTTTGAGATGCACAAGGTGTTTTCAGAGCTGGCTTTTTAAAGTATTTCTAAAAGAAACTGAAGGATATTTCTAGAAAGGAATGCATCAAACTTGAAATCACTGAATGACTGAAATCATCAGTCAATCTTATGTTGAAATGTCAAACCAAATCTATTTTTCTTTTGTCCTCTATTTTTGCCTTCGACTAACTAAAATTTGCAAAACATCCGAAGTAATGGAAAGATGATTCTCTTTGCCAGGAAAGGTTTTGCCCCAAAAGTTAGAATCTACCTTGAATTCTGCTGAGTTTTTTTTTCCCCCAAGTCCTGGTGGGAAAGATGGAAAAGCACCACAACACATATGATTCACCACAAATCTCCTTTACGATGTTGAATGATTCAGACCCAAAAATATATGGGCAAAATGGAAAAGAAAAAAACCAAACCAAAACAATAAAAAAGTCGTGAGACATAAACAAAGCAACGCAAGTATGTATAGAAAGTTTGTACAGAAATATATCAATTTCCTTCTACAAAAGTATATACATAGAAGGAGACTTGACAGTGGAGTCTGTGAAATTTGCTCTTTCCAAAACTCAGTATTTACTGCAAAAACTGACTTCAGAAGACAGGTTGGGTGTCACGGAGCCAAGGAGCACGATGGATGTAACGTTGCAGACTTAACAGGTACAATATTCCTACACTGATCTCTCTCAAACACAAGTGCAGGGAGCTGGGAGCACAAACAATTTAAAGCCAATGACAGGAATAAATAAAGTGGATTGATCATAACATTAATTAAACCTCCCGACAACTTCATACAGCGAAATCAATGTCTACTGTGCAGATAAACTTCATCTGAGCAAGAAGTAGGGGAGTGAAGTGACAACAGGTTACAGAAATCCATAATCCTCCACGCCATTCTGTCCTGGCCCTTCAAGATGCTCGTAGTGGATGGGAAATGAAAGAACGTGCGCTCACCTCCTCTATGAGTCAGGGCAGGGCAAAGTCTCTTTCTGGCAAAATACCTTTAAATTCCGGCCCTGAGCAGCCAAAAGCTGGTTTCATGTTTGCTTCACTAGTTTTAGGGTTTCACATTACGTTTTAAATGCTGCTGGAATACTCACAGAGTAGAATCAAGAGAAGGCAAAGCAAAAGAGCATCTTTCATTGTTAGGAGCAGCACACATAGTTCAAAAACTGTGCATTTTCAAGGTTGAAAAGGCATGTTTCTTGATTATTTTTTTTAAAGGAAAAAACCTCTATTGACTATGCTATTATTTCACATTTAATATGAAAGAGTGAGGCTCACTCAGGCCATGGTCTTTTCTGATTCCCAATGCTGGCTGGCTATCTGTATTCCTTCAGTTAATAAATTTCTGATGACAAATATACTGGTAACCAAGTATTAAGATCAAGATGCCATTGCTTTTGAAGGACAGAAAACCAAACAAAGAAGTAAATAAAGGTTCCAAGATAAAATGCTGATTTTAAATGGTAAATTAATATTCAGGATTCTGGACTTTCAGATAACCTTATCTTAACCCCAACAAAGAAAAACTGAACTGCTTTTGCCCAGCTCCATACCACAAAACCATAAAAAAACCCCCAGTTTTATTTGTACAGAATTCAGCCATTTTTTGCTACCACATAATTAAGAAAGATATAAAAATACTGGTTTGTGGAAAATTCCTTGTTCTGACAAATCCTGTGCTACAAGCAGATCGTTCACAAGGGCTAAGATTCACCCCCACCAGCCACTTGAATTTCATTTCTCTGTCTAAATAAGAACTTACCCAGACTATGTGCTGCCCCAGTATTCTTCGCATGGAATATTTCCAGTACAAGTTGAAACAGTACCTTGGCATTTAACCTGCCTTTTATTGTTACCTGGTAACAAAAGCAACATTATTTTACAAGAAGCTGGTGTGGATGGCAACATCCACTGTTCACAGATAAATATAGCTTATCATCAGCCACGTGCATACACTGTTAACATACAGATTTAATTTACCACAAGAGCTATTTGGCAGGTGGAACAGGAATTAGCCAGCTCAAGGACTATTCATGTGGTGATAGATGAGAAATATTGATCAGCGTGGAGTTCCCCTAACATCTTGCTGACTGTTTTTCCTAATCTTGTTAAACTTCCTTCAACTGTGACAACTCGGAGGAGCTCTTCTGTCGGTGGAGCCCAACAGGAGCACAGATGCTGAGGGTGCTTCATGGTGTTCTACACTAGCTGAGGAGCTGCTGCCCAGGTCATTTCACATGGAAAAAGAAGATCTGCTTTCTCTCCTCTCTGCTCTCTTCACGGTTCTTGCAAAACACAGGCTTGACCCTGATTCACTTTGCTATTTATTAGACACAACACCGTAAGTCCCAGTGGTGTCAGGATTTAAGGAATGGGTGTGAGTGAAGGATGAGTGAGGAACCAGTTATGCCCATTTGCAACAGGAGCTCTGTTTCCTGGCTAACACGTTCTGCTTGACTTAGAGAAGCTAAACAATGTGCAAACAGACATCGATGGGTATTGGCTGAAGGAGAATGTTAGTACCACACAAGCAACAGCATTTTCTTGTCCTCACTCTGCCTTTGAGAAGCTTTCCTGGCTGGGTGACTGCTGGGAGGGAGGATAGCCTTCCCCAGCCCACTCACTCTTATTTTCTGATGACAGCAATTGCTTCCAGTCAGCTCCATGCTCAATTTGGCATTATTTAAATGACTACGAGAGAAACAAAATGCTTGGATATATAAAATCTCACGCACTTATTTGCTAATACACTGTGCACATCTGACTGCTACAAACAAAAAGATCTAAGAGGCAAGTATTTATTACGTAAGTCCAAGCTTCAGGATCTTCTTTGCTTATTTCCAATCTGTTTAATTTAATTACTTTATTTCAGTCTATCCATCAGTGAAACTGCAGAAAAGCAATTCTCAAAGAGAGAGTTTCATCCTTAATCTACAACTTGATTGTCCCTACAAAGCTATGCCCCTTCCCATAATCACGAGGGTCTCTCTTACCTGGTAACATGAAAGAGGATGCTATGGGAACTCACCTACTCACTGCAAACACAAGTAACAAGTTACACACCCAAGTGGGGATTTGTGAGGAGCAGTTGGGGCACTTTTCAGCACAGTCATTACATGCATTGAATTAAAAAGCATCTACACGTAGAATCATCTTGGGATGGGGCCTCTCTGCTTGTCTCCTTCAGTTTCTCCCTACAGTCATTTCCTAGAAAAGCCTTGACTGGGATTTGATGCAGTTTTTGTGAGAATTAAACCCTCCTGCAAAGAAGTCACAACAATCAAGTAAGAGAAACGGACTGCTTGCCTAGGATTTCCTTTTCCTGAAGCAGTGCTGCTTGCAGGTGTCTTTCCAGCAGGTACTTGTGCTGGTGAGCTGGTGGAGAGTTCCCAGATGTTGTTAAACTGATGAGAACGTCCCGCACCGTTACGGTGCTTCCCAACAGCACGGCTTTGGGAGCCACAGAAAGGTGACTCTATCTTCTCACCCAGACAGCTTGCCAGAGGAACTTCAAAGCACAACACAAGAACTTTGCCTGTTAGGGCCCTTACTGCTGAAGAGATGGAAACTTCCTGGTAACCACAAGTAGTGTTTCCTAATTCAATGCCTACGGCTCATTCTAAGCAGGGTTCATGCACGGGAGAAGAGACATCACCAAACTTAAATCAAAGCCCACACTTCCCCATCACCCCAGGAGAGCTTTCTGAGGTGCAGACAGTCCAAACGACGTGGACTCTCTGCATGAGCAGCACAACAATTTCCAGCATTGGGGTGCGAAGGTCAGAGCCTAAAAAGCAAGGGAAGACAAAGGACTCGCAACAAGAGTCTCGTGCATGCAGAAAACCAAAATGCTGGAAAGAATCCTGTGAGCTGAGAGCATGTTTCATTCTCAACGTCACACGCACTCTTCCCACAGCTACAATAAGAAGCTATTAAGCAAGGCTGCCAGGACTGGTAAAGGGAGCAAAGGGGGGAGCGAGGGGCAGCTTGCAGGAACTGCTCGTAGGTGGAAAGACAGCTCAGCAGCTGAGAAGAAAAGCAGCACTCCAGCATTCAGCCCAACAGGACCTCGCTGTCCTGCAGGACTCAGCTCTCTTCAGCTGGCAGTGAAGGTCACTGCAGGAAGGCAAAAGCACAGTCTGGCTCAGCAAGCAGCCCTCTAGGAGAGAAGGCTGTAGACTTGTTCTCTTTTAGATGCTGAGGATTGTTACCTTTTTTACCTGCCTTCTGGACTGTTCTCCCTTTAATAGGAATATGTTTGTTAAGTAATTTGCTTCTTTTTTTGGCAAAATGGGAAATTACTTTCAGGGAGTGCAGGAAAATAAGGTGTGCTTCTGCCAAGTTTCAGAGGGGGTGCCATGGGAACTTAGACCCATTAACAGCAATCACATCCCAAAGAAATACCTCACAACAATCATCCACAGCCCAGACTTGTCTACCCACTCAGTCCACGTTCCACCTAATTGTTTTCCCCAATCTGAAATGCCACATGAGAAGAAACACAGAAATGTCTCTTTCCTCTAGAGTCAGAGGAATTGCTCCTCCAGCCCTAGAAAGGGAAACTGAGTGTACACTCGATATCAAATGGTAAGGACAGACTTTGGAATTGTGTCTGATTTTTTTTGCCCATTCATCTGCAGATGGGACAATGGTCCAAGGTGGTAAAATGGGAATTTATCTGGCATTTTCAGAGAAGTCTGCCTTGGATGCTGATAGGCTCCTGTGGCCAAAAGCATGCTCCACAGCTGCAGTACAAAGTGGATGAGAGGCAATTTCATCCTTGCTTAAGCATTTTAAGGTTGCTGACACCCCGCACGTGAGAGCTGGTTGCATCAGTGCAAAGATAGCCCCATCCTCTTGGAATACACCAAGTGATCAGAGTTTTGGACAACCTTTCACTCCCACACTGGGCAGTTTTGGTACCCAACTGGTAGTCTACCTCCAGACAAGGCTAGCTGAACATTCTGAAAATGCTGTGATAACAGAAGGCAGTGTCCAACCACCTCTTGTTCTTTCTCCAGCTACTGCTTGCAGGAAGATGACGGTGACAACCCCTAGGAGAAAAAAAAAAAAAGCTGGGAGCAACCAAGTCAAGTGGTAGGATATGGCATCCCATAGCAATGGGGCATCCTTCTTCTGTGGCACAAGACCTCTTCCCCCCAACAGGGAAGGTACAGCCTCAAGGACCACTGGGAGGCAAAGTGAGTGTAAGTCCATCACTTCTGCCAGCTTGTCCCCCTTAGGACCCTCACTGCAGGGATTCTACAGCCCACTGAAGGCATCAAAACCTTCCTGAATGGGAGTTCATACCCTCAATCCCATCTTCTTCAAGACCTTTCACTGCCTGAAGAGGAAGACTGCTGTCCAGAGGAACTGGGGGGCGACATGGGGCTCCCTCAAAAAAAAAAACCCAAAAACACTGACAATTTTATCTACTTCTTTGAGAAGGAGCAACTGAATCCTGCTGCAGAAGGGCTGTAAAAGGTAACTCCAGAGACTAAGCATAGCCCTGCTCCCAGTACAAATAGTTTTATTGTCTCTCCTCTCTGGCAGCAGCATTTCTTGCATCTCACAGGTAGGTATTAGCTTGATGATCCCGACAGGGCTCCCTATAGTCCTTGCCCCACAGATGAAGTCCACCCGACCCACATCTCCCTTGGGTGAAGGAGTGCTACACAGAGCTGGTAGCAAGAACAAATCCCAGACCTAGAAAATGGCAGTGTCCCTCTAAATCAAAGGGGGCTCTTCTATTTCCATGACAACATGATGGCATGAGAGAGGAAATCCTCATTTTAATGGAGAATGGGGGAAAAAAAAAAAAATAGGACAGTGTGGTAAGAAAGCCCTATTCAAACTCAAATACCTCTTTCAGAAGGAGCAGAGAGCGGCAAACTCAGCAATTGCTTCTCCACCACCACCCAGTTATTCACATCATGAGCCCGAGCACCTTTTTTTTTGCGGAAACATGATTAGATCATATATCCAGAGGCGTAAAGCACGGGAATAAATGAGGGTCCTATGGCAAGTGCACGGAACAATTCATTCCTCCCACAAAAGTGACAAATAAGGATAATTCCACCTCTTTTCTGAGATGACTTTTT
Source organism: Actenoides lindsayi (assembly GCA_025331215.1). Classification (NCBI taxonomy): domain Eukaryota; kingdom Metazoa; phylum Chordata; class Aves; order Coraciiformes; family Alcedinidae; genus Actenoides; species Actenoides lindsayi. The sequence goes on along the minus strand of WTSP01014263.1, from coordinate 14,663 downwards.
GGCCTGGCTGCAATAAAACTGTAACAATTGCAATAGCACGGGCACACAAATGATCTTTTGTGGAATTACAAACCTCTGAGGAATTAGGCATTTCACTGCCTAGATCTGCTTGGGTTTTATTTTAGGGCACCACATACAACCCAGGACAACCAGCCAGACAGCACACACAAAGCAACTGAGAGCAACCACACTTTCCAGAGCCATTGGCTTGGTAGGAAAAGGGACCCAGGCCACACTTCTCTATTGATCTTTATTGATTTGAAGAAGTTTGAGGAAGAGGAGGCTGAGGGGGGACCTCATCAGTCTCTACAACTACCTGAAAGGACATTGTAGAGAGGCTGGTGCTGGTCTCTTCTCACAGGTAATTAGGGATAGAACCAGAGGGAATGGATTCAAGCTGCAACAGGGGAGGTTTAGACTGGATATTAGGGAAAAATTTTTCACAGAAAGGGTAGTCAGAGACTGGAACAGGCTGCCCAGGGAGGGGGTTGAGGCACCATCCCTGGATGTGTTTAAGGGTTGTTTAGATGTGGTGTTGAGGGACACGGTTTAGGGGTGAACTTTGGAGAGTTAATGGTTGGACTCGATGATCCCAAGGGTCTTTTCCAACCTGAATGGTTCTGTGATTCTGTGATGGTAACGTCAAGCTTTCTGCCCTGGGAGAGATTTATGATAAGGTTAAAGATACCTCGGACTGTTCTTACCTTCCCCTCACATAAAATTACAACCCTAAAGCCATCTGTTAGGACAAGTGGAGATAAGAAAGGACAGTCATGTTTCCTTATCTGGAGCAATCTGCCTCATAACACTTCAGCTTTATGATACAGAAGTGGTTATATTGCCAGAGACAAAGTCCCCATGAACTTCATGAGCAGGTTTCTAAACACTCAATAGCCTCCTGAGAAGACAGTAGCTGTGATTCCCACCTTTAAAAACAGAACTGCGACCTGGCAGAAACACAGCCATAGACAGAAAAGCCACGAGACTCCAGCCAGTCCAGCTCCCCCTCAAGACAGGAGGTTTTCCCATCAGGTATAAACACCCCAGGCTTGTTTTGATCCCAGATACCATCTAAACCCAGGCTGCCCATCCCGGCTCTGGTGTAGGGCTCTGTGTGGGATCCAGAGCATCGAGGGTTTGGCTGTGAGATTTAGCAGAGTACAACAGCAAGCAGAACAGTCCTGCAGAGCCTGTCACTTCATAATTAAGGTAGTAGGAGCAACATCCATGGAGCACAGAAAGCCAGAGGAGTTTCAGCAGAGAGCTACGAAAGCTGTCACCTTTATCTGGGTTTTGAAACAGCCCCTGTTTGACATCATGCTTAAGATATTGTTAATACATTCTTTCATTATAACTGCACTTCAGGTATAAATTGCTCTATAAAAATTTAAAGTGATTCAGTCTATCCCTAAACTCTGACTTTTGCTCAATTTGGGGTTAGGATTTAATCTCAAATTAGTACTTAAGCAAGGCTTGACAAATGCTGGAAATTTAAAATGAGATGGCAGAAAATCTGTGTTTGTGAAGACAATAACAAATTTAAAACATTGGAAAGACTGAGTTGGTATTCAAACATTCTTAAAGATTACTTGGCTATGCAAACAACTTCTTGTTCCTTGCAACACTAGATACATAATTGGAATTGCCTCCTGTGCTGAAAACCTCACGGTTCATTGTCCTGGCAGCATGTCCTGCTCTCACTGCAGCTAAGTTAGATATGTCAGGGGTGGGTGTCAGCGGATTTTCTTGATCCATGAGGAAAAGTGCCTTTAGGAGGCAGTGCAGATTTTGGGGTGACTCTCCATGAGCCACTGGAGAAGCTTTCCTGTCCAGGGACAATGGCAAATGCTGAAGATAACTATGCAGATGTCTCAGGAAGGATGAACTGCTCACTAAAAGGAGCTGAGCTGTCTCATTTAGATGTGTAAATAATTAAAGCTTGGTGAGACAAATCCTGCTCGTGAAGGGCCTAGAGCACAAGTCTGGAGTTTAGTCTGGAGAAGAGGAGGCTGAGGGGAGATACCTGCAGTATCCTGGGCTTCCTCCCACACCTCGGTGAGAAAGAGGGCTCTCACTTGAGAGTAAACTGCACCTGGAGAGAAACTGCTGCATGAGCAACCTATGAACACAACTCCGTAAACACCAATCCCATGCAAAGGGCATGGACAAGAACCCACATTTGGCAGTTCCCAAAACACAACGGTCTGTCAACTGAAATCCCCTGGCAGATGCCAGCTAGGACTCTCACATCCTCTGAGGACACATCCATCAGAGAACATCGTCCAATATACTTCTGTTAAAGCACCCAGTACTTTGTGTGCATCTGGCTGCTAATTCTACAGCAGACATCGTCTCACCAGCAGACCTTGAGCTGTTTCACCCCAACCATTTGCACAGAATAGGTCTACTTCTGCAGAACACCCATGGAGAACAGCTTCTGAAACCCAGGATGAAATATCTTATCAAAACTAGAGGAAGACTAGCTAGACATATAAAACATAGATTCAATTCCTATTCTGCCCCAAATTATTCTTCCTTAAACCAACTGAGGTTTCTTTATTTCTTCCAGTGCCACGTGACTTACTGCTACAAAACACTATGTTGAGGCTGCCCTACATCTTTGGACATCCTACAAGAACATCTAAAGTGTGTGGCAGTTGGAAGAGGAACTGGAATTATGTTTCAGAAGAAAAGGGACTTATGGCAAAGGCAGTGACCTTAGCACAGGTCTCACTGTGCTTTAGCCACTGGCCTGATGACCAGGGCAAAATTTCTCATACGCGTAGGTCTCAGTGATTGGCAAAAACACTTCCTATCAGTTCTGCTTCAGATCACTCCCCCAAACCATAGAAATTGCCAAGTCATCATAAGCCTGAGAATGAAGTTCTTTGTAAGATGTTCTATTGTGTTTACAGCTCCTGAGCAAACTCACCCTAAAAGCCAGCTCCCCTGGGAACCTTCTCCCAAGACAAAGCCGATGCCAGTAAAGGCGAATCCCAGAGCTACAAAGCTCTGCTTCCAGGGCATCTAATGTTCACACTAGTCTCTTTAGAGGCAAATGTTCTTACAGGATCCTGGGGGACTGTGGTGAAGCCATTGAGACACGTGCCCTCCACCTGCACAGCCAGCAGCTGTGCTGACTGATCCTCCACCCCTGCCAAGGCTCTAAGCCAGCCTCACTTGGTGCAGCTAAAGCCTCTTTCAACCCACCCGTGTTTCAGGTGAAAAGGGTTGAGGCAGGTTTGGAATATCAGAGGAGGATGAGGAAGAAGGAAGGCAACAGATAAAGGGGAAATCTCTGCTATTTGATCTGCTGAAATGAAAACGTCTAAGAGCTCTTCCTTGAAGTGCAGGAGGATGAAAGGAACAGGAGTACAATTTGGCGTGCTTGTTTGCTTGCATTTTAGAATAAAACTGCAAAGAATGGTGAAAAAAAAGAAAATTCCCTTTGCTTCGTTTTTTCTGAGGACAGAATGCAGACAGCAGGGTTCATATTTACCTCACATTTAGATTCAATAAACGTGTCCTGTGAATACATTTTTAGAAACTATTCTTCTTAAGGAATACATTTTTTTATTAGCTATTATTGCTCAATTTGTGCTGGTTTTTAAAGAACTCATGTAGCTTGTAGGGACAGATGAAGAGGAATGATTCACGACTCACTGTGAACACCTCACTTTTCATCAAGCTTCATCAGTCAGTCCTTTCACAGGTTTCTAAGCCCAGGTGAACATGCTGGTGCAGTTGTGGCCTGTCTGGAAACGCACTGGGAGTAGAGATGGGGATTCATACCCAGGCTTTGCAGAAGAGCAGGTTGGAGGCTTTTCTTTTCCCCTACTCCTTTATTTCCCCTCCTTTCCCAACACTATAGCTCATTGGCTTACAGGACAAATTTAATCAGGTATTGGTATTTTAACAGTTCATTCGCAAGGTCATTTGAGGGACAGCACTGCCTTTGCAACAGCAGAACACCTTTTACTGTTATTATCTAAAAGGCAAGGCCTAGGTGGAGACACCAGAGTAAAAAAGACAGAAAGTGTGTTCAGCTCCCCAGTGCTCTGAGAGTCAGGACACTTCAGGCTGTCCAGGATCCTTGAATTTCTCCTTCAGTGATAAAAACACAGTCACACCGATGCATAAGCAGACACTCTGCAATGCACATTCTCCATACGAATACATTTTCTGTGTATGGATATATCTGAGAAATATTCTTGTGGGAAATAGATATCTCTCCATCTAAAGATAACATTCCAGATCGCAGAGACATTTTCTTGGTCATGCTAAATGACTTACCACTGACATAAATCTTTAAATAAAAAAAAATAATTCAATCTCCTTTTCCCATTATCCCCTGGAGAGAAAAAAAACCCCAAAAACTAACTAAATAAATAAATAAAGAGAAGACAACTAAAAGAAACCAGAAATGAAAGCAACTCCTGCTCTACCTACTCCTACCTAACCACCACTGGAAGTGGCTTTTTCTTTTCCAAGGATTTTTGCAGACAGTCTCCCAGTGCACAAGGAGGTGACAGAAATGGTTCGGTGGAGCTACCACGCGCTCCAGCAGCCCCAGAGGATCTGGGCCCCCGAGTTAAGCGTGAGGTTTCATCAAGGGGGGATGACAACCTGTGAAAGAAGTGAAGACGTGCCACAGATTGCGGCCAGGCTCCCCTTCCCAGGCAGAGACGGGGGCAGGGCACAGCGGGGATGCAGATTCGGGCAGGAGGAAGTGGATGAGCGCTGCTGTTTCTCCCAGCCTCGGAATTATAAGCCTGAGAAAGACATAGTTTCTTTCCTTTGGGTTTGTTTTTTTTTAATTTTTACTCAAAATTAATCACCCAAACCAAGAGATACTGTAGCAATAACTCACGTATCAAATTCCTTCCCTTTCCTGTTCAACGTACTTATAAAGCGTTAAGCAAATCGCACCCGCGGAATGTTTCCTCGTTCTCTTTTGAATGAGCTTGTGCAGGGGTGTAAATGTCCTCTCATCTTTCTGTGGAAGAAAGCATAAACGAAAGGAGCATTTAGAAAAAGATAAACCTGCAGAACACAAACTGAGGAAAACTGCAACATGTTCATTATGTAAAGAAAAAACCGAAGGGGATATGGCTCTGGAAATCAGTTATCAAGAAGTGCATCTGCTCAGTAAAAGATCAACTCTTTTCTTCTTTTTCTAAAGACTTTTATGGTATTGTCATGAAGGAGCTTGAAGAGGTAGGTGCACATGTTAATTGTTAGGTAAATAAATGAAAGGCGCTGTAGTGATTGAAAAGCTGATGAAACGGGGGGAGGAGGCAGTAATTATATTATTCCAGAGAAGGTGTAAGATAAAAAACAAGGGCTGAACACGACACAGTCTGATTTTTCTGTGCAGCTGCTTAGTCCTGTAAGGAATGAGGCTCAGCAGGAGCCTCGATGGGGAGGGAGGCAGAAGGATGGGCCAATATACAGAGTCTTTTAAGCAAATAATACCACTGCAATTTAGCTGCCCGTCTCGGAAAGCTGGTGAAGCAGGGACACTCATCAGTTCTTTTCGCAGTCAACAGCTGTAGATGTTGTGGGTGTCTGGCCAAGCAGGGGTTGGATTTTATCAGCTCAGTGGCGTTCAGTCAATTCCTGTGAGTGTGTGTGGATGCTGATTCCTCCAGTCACTGCAAACACACTGAAAATTTTTCCAGACTGACAAGAGGACTCTTCAGTCGCAATGTCATCAGCAAAACAACCTCCCTAACAGATAAATATTGTGACAGTGTCACTTCATGAGACAGAAGGGGCCTACATCTCCCTCCCGCCCGGGCTTTCGGAATCCTGGAAGGGGACTACATGTTTCTATAAATTATCATGGCTTCCCTTAAGTCAAGTAAGACACTCTCCAGCAGATCAAGACCTGCCTTCCAATGTTTAGCACTCGGGAGGAGTCACTAAAAACATTTAACTTGCAGTTCAAGTTTGCTGCAGCTCCGTTTCCTGAAATACATAGACAGCAACACAACAGAACTAGAGGGAATTTCACTCTAAATTCTGTGTCCGTGAGTCCTGGTTTGAGCTAGAACAGAACTAGTTCTGTTCAGTGATTTTACTTTTCAGCTCAGTCTCTTCTAAATAACTTTCTGAAGCATATTTTTCTAGGCAGCATCTGCTTCCAGCAGTGCTAACACCCCATGGCTACAGTTACTGCCAGGCACTGGGGGGTGTAGAAAGGCTCTTGGTGATGTTTGCTCCTGTGCAGACCAAGGTCACTGCTGAATCCTGTGCCCCACATTGGGGTGCAGCCAGGAGGAGGTGACACCTGGGGGAGGAGCAGCCAGGACAAGTGACCCCAAACTGACCAACAAGGGATCCCATCCCATCCCACCCCATCCCATCCCATGTATGGCATGTTTAGTATAGAGCTGAAGGATCAGGAGGGTCAAGCCTCTTCTTCAATGGCCAGTGTGCGAGGAGGACTCTGTCCCTTCTGCCTTTGATCCCCATCCATGTGTTCCTGAACCCAGTTCCAGAATCCAGCTCCTGAACCTGGTTCCCATCTGCCACAGACCCCAGTCTGGAACTTCCCCGGTGCCTGCTCCATGGCATCAGTGGTGATGGTGACATCACTGCCATCAGGGGGGTTGGGTTTGATATTGGTTTGTATGTATTTGCAAATAGTCCATTATTATTATTATTTTCATTAAAGCTGGTTTTAGTTTTCTTTTCCAAACCTCAAGTCTCCTCATCCTTATTTCATGTCTCTTCCCCTTAGGGAAGGGAAAGGGGTTAATAGAGAGCATCTGTCACTTGTCTAGGGGCTGGCCCAGCCCTAACCCTTGACACTGTGATGAGATGCACAAGCAAAGCTCCCCTAAGTGAGAAGAGGAGCAGCTATCCTCTAAATTGCTCTACACCATCCAATGGTAGAAAATCAGCTGAGGGTGTTGTCACTTGGAAACAAAAGCTATTGAACCCTTCAGGCAAAAACTGCTTTTCTTCCGTTCTCTCAAATATGTTGTTTTCAATGGCAGCCTTGGCAGATCCACTTTGTTATAGCTGTTGGCCAATGACAACAACAACATTTGAAAATCAAATGTGGTGCAATCTAGTCCTACAGAAACAGCTTCACCTTGAGCTCCTTGAACAGAGCTGACTGAAAGAACAATGTTCTGCAAAGCAAGAAGGGGAGTGATGGTCTCCCATATCCTATGTCACTTTTCCTCAAAAGATACGAAAGGTCAGGGGCAATTCACAGCCAACTGAGATGATCAGCCTAGCAAGGATGAGAATGGATGTTAGAGCCTTACTGGCCTTCCAGATGTCACACTCCAGCTCTGTACCAACTTGTTGGTCATGTTGGCCTACAAGATTTGTTGGACGTGCAATCAATCCAGCAAGGATTCCTTCTATAGCCCACAGTGTGGGCCATGAAATGATCCTGAATGATGGCATAGCTGAGTGTTCCTTTTACAACTGAGCTCTTGTGATTAAAACCAAACAGGAAGCTCATGAGATTTGCTCATCGCTGAGCTGAGATTGTGATTTTCTCCATGGCTGCTTTTCTCCACAGAAGCACAGCACAGATCTCGTTAAACACAGACCAAGTCTGCCCACACCTTGCATTTGTGTCCTCTTTTATCTCCTTGTTGTGACTCTTTGGGTCAAAGCAACCTTTATTTGAGCTGGAGAGAGATCTATTCCATGACATTCTCATGAAACTGCCCTGAACAGTTTTCAGTTCATTTTTCTTTATTTCATTAGCAGCGATGTTCACTGTAGATGCTTTAATAAGTGCACGTCATCAGTGATGCTCTTAGGTAGCTATTCAGGACAAGGCTACTACCTATGTGGTCTCAAAATGGGTCTCCAGAACCACTTACTGACACTAATGTCCACCGAACGCCAAGTTTTATACTGGTGCACCAGTGACCCACGAACAAACCTTCCAGCTCAAGTCCCCAGGACTTGAGATACCTGATAATCCCATGAGAGCTTTTGATACAGGGTAAAGAAATGTTTGTACCAGCTCTGGCCTTTGTACCTGAGTGCCACGTATTGATGGCAGATGGCTACAGCCCCAGCTCCCTGGAGGGAAGGCAGAGGGAGTGAGGGCAGGACAGCTAGCACTCCCAGACAGACAGACACCCGCTGTTGATGCTGGCAGAAGCTCCAGAAGGGCTTCAGCTGGGTGAAACGTGAGGAGACCTCACCTCCAGTCTTCTCTGCGTATTTCAGACATCTCCTCACCAGGAAACACACGGAGAGGGATGGTGGATGCAGGGAACCTGCCACAAACCCAAGTGACAGCCCCAGAATGGTAGTCTTAGCCAGCCTCACATGGCAGATTAGCTCTCAGCAGCAGTCTTCCTAATGCAAGATGACAGTCCCAGAAGCTCCTAACTAATTTTCTGATGTTTCTCCACTCTTGTACCCTGCAGGCTACATCTCCAGATAGAATGAAAGATGTTTTACTTAGTTTAATTTTGCTCCGAGAGGAGGCAAACCAAGAAAAGAATCCAAGGCAAGCTCTGCTGTTCCAAATAAATGACAGAGCTTGTCTGTGTTGAAGCACAGAAGTCACATAAGCTTTTTTAGAGTTTAATTTTCCATAAGGAAGTTGCTGAGAAACATTCCCGGGAAGATGTAGGGGATGAAGGATTTATAAAGCAACATTTTTTTCTGCTTCAGCTGCTGGCTGCCTCCCCACTCAACCTCTTCTTTGCTCTCCTCTCTGCCCAGCTCTCCAGCTTTACTAGGAACTCCAGTGCCAAGTTAACATCTCCTGTAGGCAGCAGCAGGGATAAGCATGAATTTAAGAAGGCAGAGCATGAAAACAGGTACATTTACTGCTATTAGTGGCATTGGTGGCCTAAAGAGGAATGGCAAGAAGTGCCGTCAAGAGTGAGTTTCTTTAAAAATAGCCTCTTCTGTCTTACCCTGCATTTGAGGAGCCCTTGTTGTGCAGCACAGTAACTAAACAGCACAGTGAGTTACGGTGTTCAGCAAGACAAGAGGTCTTAGGAGGAGTTAGAGAATTTCTGCCCATTTATCCCTATACAACTGCTATGTTTAACAAGGATGATTTAGAAACATGCCCCTGTCCTTCAGGGACCTAGAGTGCCAGGCTCTCTGGTAGCTTATTGAATCTTCTTCAATAGCTACAGATATTGCACAGAAGAATGATAAAAGGTTCCACCTGTTAGGACCTTGTGCTGGTGGAGATCCACTGCTGCTAATGGGAGTTCTTAGAGAAAATATCCACAGGGACATTAGGTCCTACACACCTTTGGGGTTGAACCACAGAAAGAGCAGCAGAAGTTTAAACCCAGAAGTAGTTCAAAAAATAAAATAAATGTATATGAAATAAAGAAATAAAAATTAAAAATGCTGCTAAAACACTGCATTTTCAGAAAAAAAAAAAAAAAAAGAAGAGGTGCAAACCTGACCTTTTAGGTTACTTCCAGATGGCAGGCTTTATTTTGAATCTTTCTCTGTCATAAGCTTTGTTTTCCACCCCCAGCCAGTTCTCTAAAAGATCATCCAGGCTCTTCCTACAACTATTTTTCTGTATTTCTTCCATTATCATCTGGCTCGCAGCCAAGGATCTTGATCATTTCAGCTTTTCCATGCTCTGCTTCTGGTTATTAACCAGTGTATTCCAGTGTGCCCTCTTCCAATTGCCAGCTTTCCTCACTCCCACTGATACCACAGAGCTGGTACCAGACAGGACATCCATCAGGTTCCTTCATTCAGGCAGCACAGCAATAAGGAAGAGCTACAAGAACTTGGATTACAAATAGCACATCTCAAAACTCTCATGTAGAGAGGTCAGACTCTCTGGAAACAGGGAGTCCAGAAATTGCATTCCTCTCTTCCCCTGGGCAGTGTTTCAACACATCAGTTGTGTTAAGCTATGGATTCTCCAGTCTGGGATTTTTTTTTCTCTTTTATGCATCATTTAAAAAAAAATTACTTAATTACTTCATTTTCATTCTAAGCATAAGGGGAAATCCCATTCATTTCATACACTGTGTAACGAATCATATCACCATCACACACTAACCATGGATTCAGGATGATAATCCTAAATATCATATTCAGACATTTCCTGGTCCATCTTCACTGTGCAGTTGCCCCAGCCTAAAGCATCAGACCATAAACCTCCTCTTTCAGATAGTTCACACTGCATGTGCCTTTCTCCCCCATCCAAATCTCCTCGGTCTCCAGCAGTTATTTACACATCTCAGCTTCTTCTCCTGAAGACATACGCACCTCTCACCTCCCAAGAAGAGAGATCACCATCAGTCCAGGGAGAACTAAATACACCACGAGCTGCATAGATGCACCACTTCATCATTTCAGTAGGTCTCAGTCTTGGCTAAAAGGACTTTATGGCCTACATCTTGCATCCCCTGGGAAAGGGGAGCTGAAGCCAACACAGCCAGCTCCAGAGAGTCAGTGCAGACAAGCCAGTCCAGCTTTCCCTTCAGTGCAGCTAGCTCAGGTAAACCCCACTGGTAGACACAAGGAATGGCAGAAAGGAACTGTGCCCTAAACATTATGTGACTGATTATTAAGTTTGTTCTTCCCTTACTCACTTTTCTTGCCCTTAAATGCCTTCCTCTCTCCTCTGCCACACGAAGAGCATTTCCAGGAGAACTGAGCCCCGGAGGTGTCTCCTTGTAGTCACCTTCCAAGACAGCTTGAAATTTCAACGTATATCTCTGAAGGCCAAAAGCAAAGGTCACCAGGAGCAGACTTTCCTTGTTTTTTTGTTGTGTTTTTTTTTTTCAACTAATGTATGGCTTTTTATTTTGCAAAGCTCTTATCATAGCATTTTGGGACTGAAAAAATGGAAGGCAGAGAAGATTTTCAAGTCTTCATCAGATTAGTCTTGAAAAATCACAATTGTATTATATATAAAAAGAAATAATTTCTCCTTTCTTGAGTGTGCAGATTTAAGAGACTGCATAAACATTTCAGCTTCTAATAAAACATTTATTTTCTAGTCTTATGATAGCACAGAAAATTTGGAATCATAGAAAACCTCAAAGCAATGAACTTCAAGGTTAGATCAGGTCACTCAATACACTGTTCAACTGTTTAATAGCCTTCAAGACTGTATACCCCACAGCCAACCATGGTCAGCCCAGCCTGGTGCTTCTCAACTCCAGGGCCAGAACAGCTTCACCCAAGACTATGTAACAGGTTCAGAAACCTGCAGGTAACAAAACAGAAATTACAGAATAAAATGCTTTACAAAAACCTGATGGTTAAGGGTGCCTTCATCAAAACGTGAGTGTAAAGAGAGATGGCAAACCAGTTCAAACTGGTGCAGCTTTCCTCTATTTATAGTCTCCCGTGAATGTCCCCAATTACTGTGCTTTAACAACTGGCTCTTCTATAGTGTTTCCTTTTCAGCCCATCTCATCATCACAGGTTTAAGTGGTCAGCTTGCCATGAATGCCTTTTGAATGCTCTCAAAGGGATCCTTGCTTTTGAAGAAGCACAGAGAATGTTACGAGGGTCCAACATTATTCTGGGACACCTTTACCTGTCTACCCATCATTGCAGGGGTTCTGCACAGGGTCCAATCCAAAGACCAGGGGGATCTGCTGAAAGGCTCTAGTGGCCTGAAAGATGTCTGGAAAAGCTGCCTAAGAGATCATCTTGTTGGCAGCCATTCCATGCTGCAGAGAGACACTCTACAGTCTTTTTTGATGCTCTTATTAATGTCTTTGTTCTCTCACTTCTCAAGCTGACAGTTCATTTTCCCTCCTACAGGTTCCTGCCATCGTACAAGAGAATATTTACAGCCATCTATACCCTGTGCCCATGCATTCTTCCAGACAACTGGTTTATGGGTTATGTACTCTCACTGAAAGGAGTGGTAGAGAAATGTAATTTGCATTGAGGATGAAGCTATCAAGGTGCACACTCTCATTGTGGCTCCCTTAATTAGCTCCCAGACTCTCCAGTGTATTGACAACAGAGAAAACACTTTACAAGTGTTCAAAAGCCGTAACTAGAAAAGTGTCCTACAAGGAGACTCGCTGCTTGTAGCCAACAGCCAGCTCTGATATGGTGCAGCTCTAACCAGGTATCAGACTGTTGGGAAGGAGCTGTGAGGGCTTTTGTTGGAGCCACCCAATTTGCTCAAGCCCTTGTCTTTGGTCCCTGACTGGGCTAGCTACAGGTAAGCCTGTGCTTGGCCTCATATCTTGCTGATCCTGACTTGCCCTCCTGGTGCGACCAAGTATCTGTCACTATGAACATGTCTGGAAACAACTGGCTGACCCTGATGTGTGCTACTGGACCCACTCTGCTTGGTCAGGTCCCGAGGTCCTGCAGCAGGACACTGCCCCATGTCTGCCTTCTTGTCACGCTCTGCTCCTGGCTTCTGCTCCCCCAAGGAGCAACCCCCTCCTGCTGCTCCCTGGCAACTTATAACTGACTGTGTTTGTTGGAAAGCACAATGCAGAAAAGGGGGGAAATGTGGGAGAGGATCCCCCTTCCTCTTGTTACAAACCACAGGAGTGCTCTTTTTGTTTTTGCAGAGCTCGCTGCTAGTATTTCCCTTCCTGTGCTTTTCCCTTAGGCTCCTCAAGTCAAACCAAAAACTGCAACCCTTTTATTGGAAAGGAGACAATTGCTGGGTGAACTGGGCCAATGGACTCACACTTCTGTCCGTGGCTCTGCTGTTGTCCTTGTAACTCTGCGTTCGAGATGGGCTATTTGCAATGCAGGCAATCTTGGAAACCGCCTCTTCTGCTTCCGCAGCAGCAGGTGCTGGGCTCCAACAGCCTCCTCAGCTGTCCAGACACCTCAGCCCATATCCCAACCTCCCCAACCTGAGCTGGTGCTTTGTGCGAACAGAACATTCATTCTGCTGACATATAAATTAAATAGCGTACGGAACGTACCGATGTCGTAGCCGTAAATTGCACCTCCTCTTTCCCAATGGTAACACTGGATAAATGACTAGGCAAATGCTTACACACGGGATTTCCAGTTGAGACTTTCTAGCCACAGAAGTGGCATTACTGAAGAAAAACTGTGCTGGACAGTGGTGGTCCTCAAAATACAACAGTGGGGCAGTAGGATAATTGACTCATGTTGAATAGGAACTGTCTCTTCTGAAGTGCATTAGTGCTGAGATGGAAATATGAGTTCCCGAGTGACAGGTTAACCTGATGAAAATTGGGAAAGATGTTTAGAGATCCTACTTTCTGCACCTGGAAGCAGATGCTTGCAAAGCTCAGAGCATCCAGCCACAAGATGTCAGCTCAGCCTCTTCTCGCCACCCAGAAGTTACACCAACCAGGGCTACTGCTCTAACCAATGTTCAGCCTCTGTTCACTTGCTGAAGAGTAGAGGGCTTGGACTGGCTTGCCAAAAGCAGAAGTGGCACGGTATGTTCCAGAGAGAGTAATTATGGAGTCAGGAGTTGCTCTCCGAGATCTTGAAACTGTTCTGACCTGTAGCTGGTTTCTGCTTTCCACCAGTGTGTCTTCAGAGAAGAGCCTGCCCTGCAGAAGTCTCAGCAGGGAGGACAGACAGAGATCCCACCACACAGTGCTGCATTCTTTGGGCCCATCACATTTCAGTATGCAAGTCAAGGACTCATGACTGTCAGAGGAACCACAGTGAAAACCACTGCATTCTGCAAGGACAGCTCAGGGCAGACTGACACCACACACTTCTATCTTTGGGCAAGGTCAGACCCGATTCTTTCATTTTGTCCTCCCATGCCCAACTCTAAACCGTGAGCAGGGCTCCCTTCCACCAGAAGATGTCTAAACATGATTTGGACACATCAAACCAAGTAGCTTTTGGGGCTCTTCCTGCCCCATTCAAGAGAGCAACAAGCTCACCTTGTTGCCCCCTCCGTCTTGCCTGTTCTCCCCTGAGAGAAGCAGTTTGCTTTCCATAGGAACAGGTCCTTCTGGAGGGCAGAGAAGAAAAATTTCCATTCTTCCCTGCCTACTGGATCAGCAGCTAAACTAAGTGACAGGGAGTTGTAAATGGGCTGACATTTAAACCTCTTAATCTCTGTGATGCTCTCACAGAAGATTTTGCCTTGATATTTCTTCTGGTGCACTTGGAGGACATTAGATTAAAGCTTTTGGGGGCAACACAAAGTCTTTTTCAATAGAGTGAATTTTCTGTCTATTTAGCAGCTGAGCCAAGTATTCCAGGAGGAGACTCACTTGAAAGAAAAGAGATGTTTCTTTCAAGCTTCCCATCTTCAGCAGTATGAAAGAAGCAAATGTAGTGAAAAGAGTGGTCTGCCCCAGTGAGCATATGTTTGTTAACAATGTCCTGTGTTCAAACAGCTTTGGCAGGGCACAAGCATCACCTGCAATTGGCAGGTCCCTCTCACATCCCGCACAATAACTGTGATTTCAAGATTCATGTGCAGATAACACTTATTGCTCAGTTTGAACACTTAGAGTTGTCGCTGAGGCTGGAGGGAATCACTTCTGGGACCAGAAGTTACTTGCAAATGATTTGCTGGCTTTGCTGGAAGGAGAAAGATTTAGAGCGCGTGGCTGGACGTGTCCTGTGAAGCAGGTCTCCAGGAAACGCCGGAGAGGCTAGAATCATAGAATTGTCAGGGTTGGAAGGGACCTCAAAGATCATCCAGTTCCAACCCCTCTGCCATGGGCAGGGACACCTCCCACTAGAGC
>WTSP01014261.1:0-10116 GCA_025331215.1 Actenoides lindsayi | reverse complement strand
CCCCAGCCCCTCTGATATCTGAGGACCAGCTGGAACGCAAGGGGGTTTATTTTCTGCCAAATTACTTTACCCTTTTACGCGACAATCATATTTTGACAATATATACCCAATGAAATATTTGACATATGCATTACTTACATCTGCTACAAATACATTGGAGACTATGAATTCCTGACAGCAATGGAGCTCTTAATAAAAAGTTATCCCATAAGGAAAAATATACATCCTTTGTCTACTTAGGGCACTCAAGAACATCTTTCTATATCTTGCGAAGTTATCTTGTTCTTGTACAAGTGATTAATGTTCTTTGGATTTAGAGCCACTGTATAAATTCTCAACCTAGTTCATATTATTCACATTCATGAACTGCTGTAAATAGTTTTTAGGAAAAAAAATACATATATGTACATATATTTCCACAACATAGTGAAGTGGAACTACATGCTTATAGAATCATAGAATCATTAAGATTGCAAGAGACCTTTAAGATCATCAAGTCCAACTGTCAACCCAACATTATAATGACAATTAAACCATGTCCTGCAGTGCCATGTCTGCACAATTTTTTAACACCTCCAGGGATGGTAACTCCATCTCCCTGGGCAGCCTATTCCAATGCCTAGCCACTCTCTCAGGAAAGAAATTTTTCCTAATATCCAACCTAAACCTCCTCTAGTGCAACTTACTGTTTCCTCTCATCTTACTACATCCACTAATTACCTGGGAGAAGAGACCAACACCCACCTTAATACAACCTCCTTTCAGGTAGTTGTAGAGAGCAATAACGTGTCCCTTCCGCCTCCTCTTCTCCAGACTAAACAATCCCAGTTCCCTCACCTGCTCCTCATAAGACATGCTCTCCAGACCCCTTACCAGTTTTGTTGCCCTTTTCTGTATCCACGCCAGCACCTCAATGTCTTTCTTACAAATTTTTCTTTATTGTGGTGGGAGTAGCAACGACAAATCTACTGCAGAACTCCTCAATCTCAAATTGCTCTGTGCAAAGTTAATGTTTTAATTACTATTTCTAAGAAATAATTTTGAAGCTGTTAAGCTGTCATTTGACATCATAACTCAAATATGCATTGCTGTATAAGATTCTTTATGTATAAAATTACTATCAAATGTTCTTGATATTGCTGAGTGAAATCAAAATTTATAAAATATTCAGGAAGAAATTCACTCTCTAAAATTTGACACAACTTGCAAAGCCAGGTTTTAACAGATTTGTTCATAGTTGGCCAAGAGAAAATAACATTATACGTGTCAGTCTGAAAGGACCATCACAGTAGCTAAAAATATGTTTTATACTTGCAGTCTAAGAATAAATTAAAATTAATGCTACAGGTCTAAATGCTCAGACGTTGGGGTTGGTTTGTTTTGTCAACTTTTTCTCTGTTTTCTTCTGTAGAAACTTTTGTTATGAAACTGTGTACTTCTCACCACTGCCTAGCCTGTGTAAAATGTAGATTTTGTTATTGTACAGGTGACCATTTGTATTTCAGCTTTCTGTCCTTAAAGCAGAGACAACAATATCACTTTTCACATAAGGGTATAATTTTAGTGACCAACACAAAGACTTAGTCAGAAACTACTCTTGCAGTGTTGAATGTTTGGGTAATCATTAATCTGTCTAAAGATGGCTTCCATAAAGATAACATAGTATTTTCCTCATTAGTATTTTCTTCAACTAATCTAAATAAAATTATTTTAAAATCTTGTCATGTGATAAAAAAAAAAAAAAAAAAAAAAAAGAATATTTTAACCTGGTGTTGTGACAATATCTATTTTATTTTAGTAATATACAGGGTCATTATGAAGAATTATTTCCACAGAGTAGTGTAGAATGAGCAATATAATCTAATCCTTCTATTCTAAGGTATTTATTACAAGAGAAAGTTGGTACACAATGAGAAACAAAAGAGAAAATATAATATTTCTGAGAAATGAAAAGTTTTATACACATACACACACACACACATATATATATATACACTTATATATACACATCTGTATAGTAAAGAATAATATAATTTTTCTAGCCATTGGGCCCCCAAATTTTTATCTGGTCTGAATTCCAGCTGAAAGATTTTTTCTTCATTGAATATTCCTTTTGATTACACAAAGTAAACAAAAAAACCCCACCTTGTAGACTAGTACACACAATTTTGGCCACTATGATGAATCAAATAATATTTACAAATGAAATATTCTTTACTTTGTTACCAATAGCATGCTTACTGTTTCCAATAGCCTTTGAGTAAATTGATTTAATTAATTTTATGCAATATTTTGTATAATTTTGAAGTCAAATGATCAAAACAAGCTGTCTAGTTTCTATGACATGTTATTTTGTACTGTTGTTAATAAAAAATATACAGTGGGTGATATGAAATTGTATTTCCTCTCTGTTAGCAGTTGACCTATATCTTGCACTGAAAGACACATCTACTGTAAACTGAGGAAAAGCATTTGGAAACAAAAATAAAATCAGTTGAAATATTAACTTTATTTATGACAGATGTCATTTTTTTTTTTGTCAGAAAAATAGTACTTAGTCATTAATTAGCCCTCTAATCAAACCAAAAAGGTGTCATTTCTTCATTAAGAATATGCCTAATGGAAAGATACCCAATTGAACTCTATTATATATAATATCCTCAAGTCTCCAGTGAATTTTCTGAACCATACTGAATTGTTTCAGGTTCACTACTCAAAAACAAAGGGTCATGAAACATTACTAAATGGTGCTAAATCATTACTAAACATGTAGATTAATAATTATACAGAAAGCAAATTGATCTGAATGATTTACTTGAAAAATGTTAAGTACTTGCTATAATTGTTGAAAATTTGGTAACATTTACTACTGCAAGCTATCTGTAATACAATTAACTTTTTTTTTTTAATAATATATCTCCAAATATACTACTTGATTCTTCTTTTTCCACATCACAGTTGTTATTGATGTTTTAGAAACCACAGAATCACCTGAGAACAGTCACATAGGAATTATGGCTTTTGCCTGCAAAAAGGCAGCAGGATCAATAACCTAAATGAAGTGAACCAACACCAGTGCATGCAGCATGGGCAACAAACAAGAGGAGCTGGAAACACATTGTGTGGTGGGAAAGCTATGACATAGTTGCCATTCATGGAAACATGGTGCCATGACTCACACAACTAGAGTGCTTCAACAGATGCCTATAAACTCTTCAGAAGGTACAGGCAAGGAAGGGGATGCAATGGGGTAGTGTTCTTGGCTTGGATAGGATAGGGTTACTTTTCACCAAAAGTTGGAAGGGGGACACAGCCTGGAGAGGCAATTGAACCAGACAATCAGATATTCAATACCATACTAACATGTGCATTTCAGTTCAGAGCTACTCTGGTCTGTGTGGTTTATATTACTTGCTGTATATATTATTTCACTACTGTTATTGTTATTATCTCTCTTCTGCTTCTCATTTGGGGGTGTGGGGGAGTTGAGAGGTGAGCAGGCAGTGCGTGAGTGTCTACACGGTGCTCAGCTCATGGATGGATCTAAAGCATGACAGGTGGCTCTGCAGGTTATGGGCCATTTGAACTGTCTAGAGCTTGATGATGGTGATGAAAAGCCTGAGTCTTTATGTGTAAGATTCAAGGGAAAGGCCAGCAAAGCAGATCTCATGGTGGTAGCCTGTTATAGACCACCCAGCCAGGGAGAAGAATCTAAGAATATATTCTGGGAGGAGTCTCATAGTCATTAATATTTGTTCTTGTGTAGAACTTCAGCTTATTAGATGTCTGCTGGAAATACAATACATTAGAGACGAATCAGTCTAGGAGATTCCAGGAGTGTATAGAAGATAACGTCCTGACAGTTGGTGGGATATTCAACTAGGGAAGGCATCCCACTGGACCTGTAGTTTGTAACCAGAGAAGGACTTGTGATTGATGTGGTGGTTGGAGTCTGTCTTGGGTAGAGTTTTTGAGACTTGGAGTAGTCAGGAGTGGGGTTTAGCAAAACTGCAACCTTGGAATGCTGGAAAACATACATTGGCCTGTTTAGGAGACTGGTTTATAGAACACCTTGGGAGACAGTCCTGAAGAGCAAAGGAGTCCAGGAAGGCTGGACATGCTTCAAGAGGGAAATCTTAAAGGTGCAAGAGCAGGCCATCCCCATGTGCTGAAAGATGAGCTGACAGGAAGAAGACTGCCTCAGTACTCTTGGGTGAATCCCATCCATCCCTATAGAACTCTATGTGTCTAAATGGTGCAGTAGGTCATTGACCACCTCCCTTTGGATTACGGGGTCTTCATTCTGCACTTCATCCCTGTCTTCCAGCTCAGGGGTCTGGGCACTCAGAGAACAACTGGTCTTACTATCAAAGACTGAGGCAAAGAAGGCATTCAGCATCTCAGCCTTTTCCTCATCCTTTTCCACTATACTTCCTCCCCATCCAATAGAGTAAGGAGACTATCCATAGTCCTTATTTTGTTATTAATGTATTTATAGAGACATTTTTTAATTGTCTTTTATGACAGTGTCCAGAATAAGTTCTTTGGCCTTCCCAGTTTTCTCCTTGCATAGTCTCATGGAATCTTTGTGGTTTTCCTGAGTGATCTGCCCCTTCTTCCATAGGCCATACTTTACTTTTCTTCCTGAATTCAAGCCAAAGATCTCTGTTCAGCCAGGCCACCTGTGGATGTTGTCTACCTAGACTTTAACACTGTTTCCCACAGTATTCTTCTGGAGAAACTGGCTGCTCATGGCTTGGACAGATTTAATATTGGAAAAAGCATGTGATAGGACCAGAGGAAATAGCTTCAGTTTGTGCTAGGGAGAGTTTAAACTGGATATTAGGAAAATCTTCTTCACAGAAATGGTTGTAAAACACTGGAATAGACTGCCGAAGTTGGTGGTTGAGTCACCGTCCCTGAAGGTATTTAGAAGACATGTAGATGTGGTGTTTAGGGACATGGCTTAGTAATAGACTTGGCAGTGTTAAGTTAATGGTTCAACTTAATGAGCTTAAAGGTCTTTTCCAACCTAAACAATCCTATGATCTCTCTTGTAGGTTTAGAGGTCAAATGCAGGACACACATATATCAGAATACAATAAAAATATGTTCCAAAACCTAGATATCCTGGAGTGTAACTGCAGAATTGTTCTTAATCAAATTCTTAAGTGATCTACACAGAGATCTCACCAAGTGAAAACAGGAGTTCTTAAAGGAAGAAAAGTTTAGAAATGTCTCTAGGTAGGAGGCAAGATAAGCAGAAGATTGAATAAAAACTTTTAGATCCAGAGAACAGAAGTAACTGGGAAAACCAGGATTTCAGTTCAACTGTATTTTGTACTTTTTAGCACCATTTCAAATGGGGAGAGATGTAATTAAACCTGTAATATTTAGATATCTATGTCCTGAAATACTATCCTAAATATTCTTTTGCATGAACCACCTAAATCTGGGGTTATATTGATCTTACATGTCCCTAATGCTTTTATTTCCTGCCTAAGGCTCCCTGAGATGGAAATGTGAACACTGAACAGCCAGATCCTCAGATCTTCCATTTGAATGGTCATTCTCATGGACTGATACACAGAACTGGACTGTACACCAAGCTCCTGCATTTTATCTGTGCTTTATAATAACAGAAGGACATTTTCAAAGCATTCCTTTTAGAGAAGGGCAGAGAAGTCCTTGTGGCAGAAAGGGAAAACAAGAGACTTCCTAGCTCTTTTCTCAGTGACGAACACATGTTGGTTTTTAGTTCTTCTCTGGATGGTGGTGCGATTCATAGCAGGTGATAAACTGGGCTATACCTACCCAAAGGTATTGCTGCCTGATTGAGATTCCCTCCAGGCTGACAGAAGCTTTTTGCTTGAATTTGTTCAAGCCTCTTCAGGTTGCATTGCCAGTCCTTATCTAAAAGTTTTGTTCTGTCTGAAACTCCCTGAGGCAATTATGACAATATTCTAAATGGAAAGAATGGTGAACTAGAGTAAATGACTACAGTACTGTCCCCAGACATGTTCAGAACCAGAAGACTTTCATGCTACGGAGGTTCATACCCCAGGTCTGAAGCAGCCAGGAAATTACTGTATGCCGAAATGCAAATACATTGCAAATGTATATGGAAAAGAAACACTAAGTTTGTGATAAGCTCAAATTCAGCTTATAAGGGTCTAGATCAATCTCCTGTACTCATTTCTTCAGAATATAATGGGACATGCAGAAGCCATGAAGGAATGAGCTAAAAGACTGAATGCCTTTTCTTTTTTGTCTTGTTGCACATTGCTTCTGCTGTTCTCTTGCTTTCTATTAAGTTTCTTCTTCTGCTTAACTTTGACCCCTGAATGAAGACAGTAAATCAATTTGTTTCTTATATATTCAAATCTTTCAAAAACTTCCTCCAATTTTCAACTCAAATGAAGCTTTTTTTCTTAGTACATTTTGGTGTCCCACTGGACAAAACCAGCTACCCACTCAGGAAAAAATACTGTCAAATGTTAATTTCCAGCATTGGAAATACATGGTATCTGATTCAAGAAAGCAGAATATTAGCTTTCAAAAAATTGAAAAAGATTTTTAACAGATTGAATGTCTAGGGCAAATGGAAAGCCGTGTATTCTCTAACTGGAAAGGAAAGTGTTAATAAATATGTAGAAAAATTGTGTCTTTTTAGCCTGTAGCAGTGTTGCCTACCCTAAACCTAAAAAATTAAGATGCTAGGTGGCAAGAGCAGATCAGCATCATTGCTGTTACACAGCAAGCTCCTTCATATATTGCAAGTGTATTGATTTTGTTTTGTTGCAGGCAAAAAAACCCCTTGTATTTAATTTATTACTGATTAAGGCAAACTTCTGATCACTGATTTAGGTGCTGAGAAATAAAAAGAAAACATACATAATTAAACGAACAGTACCTTTAGCCCCCACCCATCTCCCCAACAATCTGCCTCCATAAGTTTCCCTCCCCATGAGTGGACTGCCCATCGAAATATGTCACTTTGCATTTCTTCCATGTTTCCACCACCTATCTTCTTGTTCTTCTGTTTCTCTACATGTTTCTCTCTGTGTTTTCTCTGCTCTCCCCTATTTCTCCTTTCACAGTGGCTGCTGTTATCACTGTCTGAGGAAAGGTACAGTGGACTCACCCAGCTGAAGCAGTTTGTGGGTATCATGGGCTATTTGCATCAGTATCAGCTCTAGCTGGAACCAGCTGTGCCCACCACAGGTCAGGTCATGGTCATCTCCCACACAGGGCACTCTGGCAGACCCCTGACACCCAAAGCCTTCCAGTTGTGTCTGATATATCAGTCTAGAGGATTTTATTTCTGGAAGTGTTTTTCTTATATTATGGAAGTTAGGCAATACTGAAAGACTAGTTTAAATATGATCATTTGGGACCATTCCACTGTAAAATATCCTGAAATAAATGTCCTTGCAACTGATTGTGATGGGTTGACCTTGGTTAGCTGTGAGGTGCTCACCAAACTGCTCTATCATTCCTTCTTCTCAGCAGGACAGGGGGAGAAAATACAATAAAAAGCTTCTTCCCCTGCTTCAACATGGGGTCCCTCTCATGGGAGACAGTCCTTCACAAACTTCACTGTGGGTCCTTTCCACAGGCTTCACTTCTTCATTAACTGCTCCAGTATGGGTCCCTTCCACAAGGTGCATTCCTTCAGAAATGGACTGCTGCAGGGTGGGTTTCCCAAGGGGTCACAAGTCTTGCCATAAAACCTGGTTCAGCCTGTGCTGCTCTCCACAGGGCTGCAGTTTCTGCCAGGAGCTGTTTCAGCATGCATCTTTCACAGGCTGCAGCTACCTTCAAGAAACATCCACCTGATCTGGTGTGGAGTCCTCCATGGGCTGCAGATGGATAACTGTGCCATCATTGACCTGCACGGGCTGCAGGGGAACAACCTGCATCATCATGATCTCCAACCTAAGCTGCAGGGCAATGTCTGCTTCAGCACCTGAAGCACCTTCTTCCCCTACTTCTTCACTGACCTTGTTTTCTGCAGTGCAGTTTGTCTCACGTTTTCTATCTCTTCTCTCACAGTTGCTGTTACACAGGATTTGTTATCCTTTCTTAAATATTTTACTACAGAGGCACTACCAATATTGCTGATGGACTCAGTTTTGGCCAGTGGCAGATCAGATGGAGATGTCGGAAACTGTCTGTCTGACATGGGAGCAGCTTCTGGTGTCTTCTCACAGCAGCCACTCCTTCAACCTCCCCTGCAACCAAAACCTTGCCACATAATACCAATATATTGCTTATACTAACCAAATAACCAAAGGGAACATATTTGTAACTATGGAAAATATGATGTGACTTTAGAGGATTAGAGTAGGCATGAGCTATTGTTTTTCTAACACCAATTCCTGAAATTACTGAGGTCTGAGAGGGAACATATCTGTCTGCATTATTAGATGAAGGCACTTAACATAGATTTATATAGGTGCTTGTCCTGGATGCTTCTATTCACTGTAGTTATTTGTATAGCCATCAGTAGAGTCAAAGAAGGGTCTGGATAAACAGTTAAAAACATATGCCAACGTGCTTCAATGAGTATCTTTCTGCAAGAACCGTTTCTGAGAATGGTTCTGAACCCTTTCATTATTTTCTGGATAGAAAGACTAAATAATTTCCCTGTTTAAAATCAAGATGTATCAAAAAGCAACTATATATTTATTTTAGAGGCACAAGGTTTCTAAAAGATATTTTTTCATTCCAGTTGTTGTGTACCAACTTAGCCAGATGGAGAGTTCTGTAGAAAGACAGAACTCAATCTGGTCACTCTTGTAAAGGATAATAAAAAAGGTTTTTACAAACACATTAACAACAAAAAGAGAGCCAAGGAGAATCTCCACTCATTACTGGATGCAGAGAGGAACATTGCCACCAAGAATAAGGAAAAGACTGAGGTGCTGAATGCCTTCTTTGCCTCAGTCTTCAACCATCAGATCAGTTATCCTCAGAGTATTCACCACCTTAGGATGGAGACAGGGATGGAGAGCAGAAAAGGAAAAAAAAAAACATAATCCAGGAGGAAGCAATTAATGACTTGCTATACCAACTGGACACTCACAAATGTATGGAGCTGGCTGGGATCCACCCAAGAGTGCTGAGCAAGCTGGTGCAGGAGCTTGCCAAGCCTCTCCCCATCATTTATCAACAGTCCTGGTTAATAGGGGAGATCCCAGATGACTTGCCAATGTGATGCCCATCCACAAGAAAGGCCAGAAGGATGATCCAGGGAACTACAGGCCTGTCAGCCTGACCTCAGTGCCAGGGAAGATTATGGAGCAGTTCATCTTGGGTGTGCTCACTCAGCACATTGATGACAACCAGAGGATCAGGCCCAGCCAGCATGGGTTCAGGAAAGGCAGGTCCTGCTTAACGAACCTCATCTCCTTCTATGACCAGGTGACCCACCTAGTGGATGAGGGGAAGGCTGCAGATGTTGTCTACCTGGACTTCAGTGAGGCCTTTGACACTGTCTCCCACAGCATTCTGCTGGAGAAGTTGGCAGCTCATGGCTTAGATGGGTGTACTCTTCGCTGGGTTAAAAACTGTCTGAATGGCCAAGCCCAGAGAGTTGTGGCAAACAGAGCAAAATCCAGTTGGCGGCTGGTCACTAGCGGTGTTCCCCAGGGCTCAGTTTTGGGGCCAGTCTTGTTTAATATCTTTATTGATGATGTGGATGAGGGGATCGAGTGTACCCTCAGCAAGTTTGCAGATGACACCAAACTGAGTCAGAGTGTTGATCTACTCGAGGGTAGGAAGGCTCTGCAGAGGGATCTGGACAGGATGGATCGATGGGCTGAGGTCAATGGGATGAGGTTTAACAAGGCCAAGTGTCGGGTCCTGCACTTGGGTCACAACAAACCCAGGCAACACTACAGGCTTGGGGAGGAGTGGCTGGAAAGCTGCATGGCAGAAAAGGACCTGGGGGTGCTGGTGGACGGCCGTATGAACATGAGCCAGCAGCATGCCCAGGTGGACAAGAAGGCCAACAGCATCCTGGCCTGTATCAAAAACAGTGTGTCCAGCAGGAGTAGAAAAGTGATCGTGCCCCTGTACTCAGCACTGGTAAGGCCACAGCTTGAGTACTGT
>WTSP01014257.1:0-19896 GCA_025331215.1 Actenoides lindsayi | reverse complement strand
TGGGCCAGCGAGCACTGGCTGCTCATGGCCAGCTTCTCATCCCCCAGCACCCACAAGTCCTTTTCTGCAGGGCTGCTCTATCCCCTCATCCCCCAGCCTGGACTGATAGTGAGGGTTGTTCCAGCCCAGGTGTAGGACCCTACACTTGGTCTTGTTGAACCTCATGAGGTTCACCTGGGCCCACCTCTCCAGCTTGTCCAGGTCCCTCTGGCACATCCACAAGCACCACTCAGCTTGGGGTCAAGGGGAAATGGGCTCAAGTTGCAGTGGGGAAGGTTTAGGTTGGACATCAGGAAAAACTTCTTTACAGAAAGGGTTGTTAAGCACCAGAACAGGCTCCTCAGGGAAGTGCTGGAGTCATCATCCCTGAATGTGTATAAAAATCATTTGGATGTGGTGCTCAGGGACATGGTTCAGCAGTGGGTTGTTAGAGTTAGGGTAACAGGGTTAGGTTGAGGTTGGACTCGATGATCTTGAAGGTCTTTTCCAACCCGAGCAATTCTATGACTCTGTAATCAAAAATCCATGCCAAGCCTCATGCCTACAGTCTCACACCTTGTTTTCATTTCACACAGGCTGCCTTTGGTCTTGCTTAGAGATAAGTAAAACTAGACTCATGAGGGACCACAGGGCATAACTAATGCTATTTAGGATGAAAGAACAAACTGGCTCAGATGCCAAACGATGCTTTTGATAGCATTTTGTGTAAGCTGGACATCAACAACACTCCATTTTCAGCTTTAGAACCGTCCCTACACCTTGCTGCTTTGAAATGCAAGCCCTTACCTTTTTCCACTCCTGGCATGAAAATTTATTTAAAGTTTCACTGACTCTCACCACCTGTGCAGACTGTTACAGAGCAACAACTACCACAGGCAGATCTGAAATACCTGTGTCACACTTACTGCAATCACCTGCTACATTTAGTGACTGCGTTCCTCATCAGCCACACTCATCCCTTTGGTGAGGAAAGGAATAAGCACATTCACATCAGTCAACCTGGGGCACCTATCAATACATCATTTTATGGTGCTTTCCTACAGGATTTGCCTGGAGATTGGCACATTAACACTTCCACGGGCTTTAAACCTCACGTGACAGCCTACAAGTCATTCCTGTCTGAAGGTCTCTATTGCCCTCTCTGACTGCATACTCCTCCTCTGCTCCGATGAGGAAAGGGCTCCTGCTGCATCCCAGGGCAGGGTACAAATGTTCTCACTCTCCTATTTCTGCCAGAGTGTTACTTCAAAATCTCATCAGAAGCACCAGTTTGTCAAAGTCCCCAAAACTGCTTCCGCAAGGTTTCAGAGTACTACTGGATTTCAGAAGCTTTGCCAAAACCTTTTATTATCTGAACTATGGGGAGCATCATGTTCCAGTATTTAAAGGGTGGCTACAAAGAAGTTGCAAGACTCCCTTTTTACACGGATGAGTAACGGGTACAAGGTAATCCTGGGGAGATTGTGAAAAATTTTCCTCTGTCCTTTGAGAATGAGAACAATCGGCCACTGGAATAATCACAGAATGGTAGGGGACCGAAGGGACCTCTGGAGATCATCAACTCCAACCCACCTGACAAAGAAGGTTCCAGTAGGGCAGTTTCCCCAGGAACACATCTAGGCAGGTTTTGAATTCTCCAGAGAAAGAGACTCCACAACTTCTCTAGGCAGCCTGGTCCAGGGCTCTGTCACCCTTAAAGTAAATTAGTTTTTTCTTACATTCAGATGGAACAGCCTGTGTTGTAGTTCGTGCCCATTGCCCCTTGTCCTATCACTCAGCACCACATAAAAGAGATTGGCCCCATCCTCTTGACACCCACCCCTCAAATGTTCATAAACGTAGATGAGATCACCTCAGACTTCTCTTCTCCAGGCTAAACAGCCCCAGGGCTCTCAGCCTTTCCTCTTCACAGAGCTGCTCCAGTCCCTTAATCATCCTTGAAGCCTCCATTGGACTCTCTCCAGTAGTCCCCCATCTCTCTTGAGCTGGGGAGACCAGAACTGGACACAATACTCCAGAGGTGGCCTCGCTAAGGCAGAGTAGAGGGGGAAAAACTTCTTCCCTCAACCTGCTGGCCACACTCTTTTTCATGCACCCCAGCAGTCCAGTTGCCTTCTTGGCCACAAGAGCCCACTGCTATCCCATGGAGAACTTACTGTCCACCAGGACACCCAGGTCCTTCTCAGCAGAGCTGCTTTCCAGCAGGTCAACTCCTCACCTCTACTGGTGCATGAGGTTACTCCTTCCCAGGTGCAGGACCCTACACTTGCCTGTGCTGAACTTTATGAGGTTCCTCTCCAGCCTGTCCAGGTCATGCTGGATGGCAGTGCAGCTGGTGTATCAGCCACTCCTCCCAGTTTGGTATCATCAGTGAGCTTGCTCCATCCCTTCACCCAGGTCACTGATGAAGATGTTGAGTAAGACTGGACCCAGCACTGACCCCTAGGGAACACCACTACTTACAGGTCACCAACTGGACTCTGCAACACTGATCACAACCCTCTGAGCTCTATTATTCAGTCAGGTCTGAACCCATCTCATGGTCCACTCATCTAATCCACATTTCCTGAGCTTACCCTCAAGGGTGTTATGGGAGACGGTGTCAACAGTCTCGCTGAAGTCAAGGTAGACAACATCCACTGCTCTCCCTGCATCTACCCAGTCACCATCATAGAAGGCTGTCAGAGTAGTTAAGCATGATTTCCCCTTGGTGAATCCATGCTGACTACTCCTGATAACTTTCTTCTCCTCCATGTCCCTAGAGATATGTGGAATAATGACTGGAGGTGACTTAAAAATTACAATCATACTAAGGGTGCAGATTCATTCACACATAAAGGTGTAACAGCAGAGAAATTTTCAGGGTAGTGTGCAACTGGTGTGCCAGAAATCCATTCCACAACAGTTCCCAAGCAACACTGCCTGCAAGCAGCACAGGGGACGGAGTGAGGATTCCACAGCCAGGCCCTGCAAAGTTAAAACAGAAATGGGAACTTGCTGGTCCTACAGAACAGACAAGATGCCTGTTTGCGACCCTGGGCCAACAGTCTATCAGCTTTTGACAAAATACTGTCCTTGTGCAAACTTTGCTCATTATAATGTCATTATAATACCAAAACACACCTCCAGCCCAAAGGCTGCCCACCTCCAAAGTGCCACCAGTACTCACTGAGCTTGTGCTGTGAATTTTCTTCAGCTCGATCTTGAAAAGCGAATCAAGGTATTTATGAATGGAGTCACTCAAGCTCCACCTTGAAGGTAAAAATTATTCTAAAAATGGTTTAGGTAAGGAGGGATGTCAGGGAAGACACCATTGTGGACAAGTCAGAGTGAACATCATCTCTGACTCCTGGGATCAGTTGACAGGCTGACCCTCGCTTCCCCCCCTTGGGGATGCCTTTGGGTAAGATCCAGGCTTTAAACTGAGAAACTTCCTAGAGCTGCTCTTTAACTCAACACAGCTGTGTGCTACATATATATATATAATATATATCCTTTGCAGACAGTGTATTTATCACCGGCAATCTAAAAGAACTTGTATTCCTGTTATTCTCAATAAACTGCCCCTTTCGCACAGCCAGTCACAGTGGTTCTCTCATCGGGCACGGTCAGATCTTTACTGGCTGCGTGGTACCGTGGAGCGTGGCTGGGCAGGGGGTGCAGGGGGCTGGGAGTGAATCCAGAGCCGTGGTAGTTCAGGTACCCTGAATGTGACTGGACTGAGAGCGCCAAACTGGACACCCCTCAGAATCTGAGCCCAGCCGCCCCCAGCCCCTCTGACACCTGAGGAGCAGCTGGAACGCAAGGGGGGTTATTTTCTGCCAAATTCCTTTACCCTTTCACGTAACAGAATGACCTCCAGAATGAGCTGTTCCATCAAGGATGGAGCTGAGGCTGACAGGCCTGTGATTTCCTGGGTCTTCCCCCTCACCCTTTTTGAAGACTGCAGTGACACTGGCTTTCCTCCAGTCCTCAGGCACCTCTCCCACTGTCAATAATCATTCAAAAATGATGAAGAGTGGCACAGCAACAACATCAGCAGCTCCCTCAACACTCATGGGTGGATCTCATCGGAGCACATGGATTTGTGAGTGTTCAGTTTGCATAAATGATCTCTAACCCAATCCTCACTGGCCAGAGAAGAGTCTTCCTTCCTCCAGACTTTCTCTCTTACCTCCAGGGACTGGGATTCCTGAGGGCTGGTCTTAATGGTAAAGAGTAAGCCATTCAAGAACTCTACCTTCTCTTTACCTTCTGTGACCAGGGCACCCACATCCTTCAGCACTGTGCCCACATCTTCCCATGCCTGTCTTTTGCTACTGGCATACTAGAAGCCCTTCTTGTTGCCTTTTACATTATTTGGCATGTTTAATTCCAAGAGGGTCTTGGCACCCTTGCATCCCTACATACCCTCATAACATTCCTATAATTCTCCCAAGTGACAAGTCCCTTTTTCCACACACTGTAACCTTCTTTCTTCCACATAAGATTTTCCAGAAATGCCTTCATCCACACAGGTCTCCTGCCTCCTCTACTTGATTTTTTACTCAAAGGAATGGACTGCTCTTGAGCTTGGAGGAAGTGATGCTTGAATATTAACCAGCTCTCCTGGACTCCCCAACCTTCTACAGTCACAGCCCATGGGATTCCTTCAGGTAGGTCTTTGAAGAGAAAAAAAGTTTGCTCTCCTGAAGTCCAAGGCTGCAATCTTACTTATTGCCCTGCTTCCTCATCTGATCCTGAACTTTACCACCTCAAGGTCACTACAGCCAAGGCTGCCCCCAACTTATGTCCCCAGCCAGACCTTCTTTCTTTGTTAGTACAAGGTCCAGTGGCAAACCTCTCCTCATTGGCTCGTCCACCACCCGTGCCAAAGTTATCCTGCACTGAAGGAACCTCCTAGACTGTGTGGCCTTTTCAGCAAATATCAGTGTAATTAAAGGCCCCCATGAACACCAGGGCCAGTGATGACGAGGCTACTTCTAACTGTCTATAGAAGGCCTTCAACAACTTCTTCCTGGTCTGATGGCCTGTAGTAAATATCCACAACAGCATAGCCCATATTAGCCTGCCCCTTAATTCTTACCCATAAGCTTTCAACATATTCTCCATCCCCACCTAGATAAAGCCCTATACATTCCAGTTGCTCTCACACATAAAGAGCAACACCATCACCTCACCTTGTTGGTCTGTCTTTCCTAAAAAGTACATGGCCTTCCATGACAGCACTGTTGCCCCAGGGAAGTGGTGGATTCCCCAACACTGCACATTTGAAGATTTGGCTGGACAGGGTGCTGGGCCATCTTGTCTAGACCATGTTTTTGCAAAGAAAGGTTGGACCAGATGATCCTTGTGGTGCCTTCCAATCTGGTATTCTATGATTCACTCCTTTTTAACCAATGACGACTGGATTAGTAAATTTAAGAGCTACCTTGAAAACAGTAAGTTTCAGCTTCTTCCTTAAGCCCTAATACAGAAGATGAACATAGAGCTGATCACTGTTATTTGGGGCATCCCCATAAGTGAATGGGTTGCAGGCACAGACCCAGCCTCTGCAACACCACAGTTAGTAGCTACAGACTACGTTTACCAGATGGTGTGCCTCAGCATTGCCAAAACAAACTGATAATACCTTCAAACTTGGTTCTTGAGTGCTGCAATATCCACTGTGATCTGCTGTAGTCACCAAGGAAGTCACACGACTTACATAAAATAAAGGACAAATCATTGACGCCACTAAGACCACAGGATTGAAGCTGTACCTGCTGCACTTCTTTCTACCACCAAGTACGTGCCACATCCAACTGTTTTTAAGGTTGTCATGATAGCAAGTATTCCATGGTCTGTCCACACCCAAAGTCACCAGTTACAAGACCATCTCCATCCCTTCCACTACCAGCAGGACTGCTAAGTCCTATCAGTCTGTTTCTCCTAGTTTAGCATCGGGTTTATTTATCTTCAGTCTACTGAAGTTTCTGCATCTGCAATTTCCCTGACTGCAAAAGTAGAAGCTCCTCCAGAATCTCTACAACTGCATCTTCAGAACTACTGCAGTAGCAGTTGCCAACAAGCCCCAGGGACTGAGGAAATCCCCAGTCACAGGGCTATAAGGTCTTGTGATAAGGTCTGTACAAGTCCAAGTTCACTTTCAACTACTTCCTGCCAAAGACTTCACTTCAGTAACTTATAACTGATACTAGCTTCCAACTTCAGTAGTCACAGATAAAGCCAGAAGAGGCAACAGCAGCAACAGGTAAGTCCCTGATCCTGGGAGAGTCTCTGAGTATACACACATCAAGTGATATCACATCACTCCCGTGAGCTCCATGAGGAACACAGTTCCTTGCAGACAGCTAGGTACCACCCCCAGACAAAAGTCCTGAAAGCATCTCTTCCTCCTACGTCTTCTACAGTATCCATCTTCACTTGAGTGTAGGAATAGCAGTATTATGAGCTCATTTCAGCACCACCTCAGAAGAAACACTTCTAGGAACCACCTGAACAGAAGACCTTCCCTACTATTTTCATCCTTCTCAAATCAGGCAAAGACAGTGAGTTAGCACTCAGATCTCCACAAAAGCTTTTCTAGTCCTCTTCAAAGGAACACTTCAGAGCTATGTCACTCCATCTATCTCAGCCTTCCTCTCACATAAATCATTCGACAGATCAAGATTTGCTACAGTTCTCTTGTTGCAGGAGCCATCCATCATGTAGTTGCAAATCTGCTGTTGGGTCCAAGACTGCCAGCACTGTTGATGCAGTCAGTCTTTTGCTGACTCAAAAATGTTTGCTGCCTACATAACAGGAAAGCGGGATGGGTGGAATTCAGGGAAAGGGGAGAAGAAGAGAACAACAGCAGCCTTTTTTTGGTTTTGAAGTTTGGGTTGGTTTTTTTTGTTTGGGTTTGTTTTTTGTTTAGTTTGGGGGTTTTTTTTGTAAATTGAAAAAAAAAAATCAACACTTACCTGTATGGACTGATGGAATCCTAACCACACCTCATGCGGCAATTCAGTTTCGGGAATTGAAAGCAGTAGCTCAAAACAACTCCTGGAAAAGTAAGAGGCAAGTAAGCAAGCTGCCTGAAGACATTCTGTTCTTAAATTAAATAACTTTTGTAGCACTTAGCATTTGGATAAGAAATGACAGTAACATTGAAACATGTTTGACTGCACAAACCAGTTAAAGGCCAAAACCAGAGTCGGAATCAGACGCGAGTCATTTTATGGAAAGAGTGCTCCTTTTAACTGTGCATAATCCTGCTAGGCTAAAATTTCAACTACTCTTGTAATCCAAGGTAGTCTGTTGAATGTGGCTCAGGAACACTGCACTACAGAATTTCTACTCTTTCCTCTCACACGGGAATCTTAATATCCATTCTGAATAAAACTCATCTGACCCCAGCAGGGCCTGCTGGCCTAGAGTGAGAATGAAAGTCAGCTTTACCTAACAAAGTTCCAGTGCTGACATAGATAAGAAAATGAAGCTAAAAAACTGTCTGAGAGGAGACACATGAACCAGCACAGAAGTGGACCTAGAGAACAGATCCCTAACAATATTATAAAAGCAACAGTGCAAAGCTATGTCAAAAGGTGCATCAGCACAGAAGTGGACCTGCAGAATAGATTCCCAGCAACTGCTTATAAGTCTTTGATGGGATGGAGGGGGGGAGAGATCAGACTGTAAAACTGCCCGTTCACTACTTCAGGAAGCTGCTAAAACATGGGTGAAGTCTATTCCCTTACTTCTCCATTAAGCCAATCTCCTGCTTAAAAATAGGACACTAGTCACCCAGTCTTGATTTTATACCCAGAAGAGTTTGCAACATCTTGTTTTAAACTGTGTCAACGATTAATGTTAGCATTAGTCAGCCCCATCACAGTGGCATGTGAACTTCTGCTGCTTATCAGGTTCTCCAGATGAAAATTAAGGAAAGTTCAGAAAGTTTTAACATCTTTGAAACATCCAGCAAATTTGAAACCTATATATAAAAACCAGAAGTTCAGAGACCAAAAATAGAAGGAGGGGGAAAGCAAGACTTACTTGATATTCCCTCATTTAGACCATCAGGTCAATGCTGTCCCTTTTCACAAACAGAAAGGAAACAATTGGATGTATTTAGCACATCCATCTCATTTCTGAGAAAAAAGTCTTGCAGAACAAGAATCACTGTTTTCTAGGAGACAAAGCAATGGCAGGACTACTGCCTTTATCTGTTCTCAAACAGGGGCTATATAACCTTGGCTGGGACACGTGGATTACTTAAATCTCAACTGCTGCACAGAACAATTTGACCTCATCAAACTAAAGGTGTTCTGTCTGATAAAGACATCTGTCTTATCTCTGATAAAGGTGCTCTGTCTGATACTCTGTCTAGAGATTCACAAGATCTACACACAGCAAAAGTGCTCTCAAAATCATGACAATATAAGGAAAGAAAACTGGTCTAAGACTGCACATATAAAAAATGCACTCAATAATTGGTATAAACTACACCCATATTGTTACTAAGTTCCAACTCATGGTATTTTTTCTTCAAAACTTTCACTCCCAAATATTAAATAAAGAATGACAGGACAACACATTCAGTCCTACAACAGACGAAAGAGCTGAGCTTGAGGAAGGGGAAAAGGAAAAGATGACCATAGAGCAAACAAGAGTTTCAAAACCACTTAGTACACAAAAAGAATTACTTCCCTTTCCCCCTTCCTCCTGACTTTGGATAAAAATTGAGCAGTTACCTGCCAAATGCTATGTCTAATCAGTTTTTAGCCAGATTCAGCAATCATGTACATAAACAAGCTCAAATGGACAAATATTGCATTACCATCTGGCCACCCTTTCACATTTCAGAAGTTTGCCTTCACTGCCCAGTCTTGTTCCTTTAAAGAGTTCAGACCTGTAAAAGCTCTAAACACTTCTGTCAGACAGGCAGAAAATATGATGGCCTTCAACACTGTCATGCAGAAATGATTCACATCATCAGACACTGGAATCTCAATCACTACTATGCCCATGAAAAAGTGGGCAACAGGATAGCCAGATATTCCAACTATCGTAGGTCTCAAGATTACAAAACAATCAGGACTGACTTCTCCCTTGTACTCAAGCTTGGCAATACAAGTTAATTCACCAGTCCCAATGTCTAGACCCAGGTGGTTGCTACTAGACTATTCAAACACAACTTTAAAATGTCTCCCAGCAGCTGAACTTGATTTTAACATATGGCAAAAAAACTAAAAAACAAAAAACAACCAAAAAAACCCCAAACAAAAAAAAACACACTAAAAAAAAAATCAAACAACCAAACCTCACACCAAAAAAAAAATCACTAGGTATGTGCCCAATTTTCCTCCATGTCATATAGACACTCTTTTCATCAAATAAAAGATTTGCAAACATCATGGTCAATGTGTTTTTGAAAAGACTTTTAAGTGATCAAGTGAGGTATGCATCAAAAGTCAATCAATCCTACTTTCAACCATAATTCCTGGAAATACTTTTTCTAGACTATTGTGTTTTCATAATTAAGATATTGGTTATATAAAATATCAGATTTAAATAAAATAGCAAGGCAAACTTTTACGAATAATTTTTCTGTATTTAACCCTTAAGGTGCTACTTGGACAGTGAAAGAAATCTGGAATTAGATTTTCAGAGCATTGTACAGACAGAGCACGATGACAGTCTAAGAACACGAGTGGGAAACGTACACCTCGAGTTATCACATGTTGGAGGAACACAAGACTGAGCTGAACCAAGAACTGAAAAATCTTTTGTTGCAAGCCCTTCAAACTTCCTCAGTATTTCCACACCAAGCACTCTAGTTTGGTAATCTGGAGCTCCAGGTGTATCACCACCATGTAAAACAACTTCAGAGCACAACTTCAAAAGTAATATCCAGGATATCTGAATCACAGTTTTCTTGGCAGAAAAATAATTAGAATTCTAAGTTAATTATGTAATTTGTTATGAGAACTGACTCAAACACACAGCTGCATAAGGACCAGTCAGCCCTCACCATTGGCAGCGGGGAGCTTAATTCTTCCTTTTGGTCCTTATTACACACTGCCTCAAAATGCACCTTTCTACTCACAAGACTTTCTACCCCACTCTGCCACTGCCACCACAATAAAAAACTCAACCTACACAAAACTCAGTTCCAAACTTTAATCACAATTTTTGCAAATGCACTGTAACAGGTGTTTGAATGCTTCCACTATTAAAAAAATCATTCATCTCAAACACTGAACTTCAGAAGATCTTTTAACAGAAGGCCTCCTAGATTTAATTCTTTATTTCAAAGGAGTAAATCTAGGCAAAAATCAACAATTATTCTGTAATAATTTTATACCTCATTCACTATTAAGACAAATTTTAAAAACTAAATTTTAAAAGCTTTCAGAATTGTCTTCATCTTTAGATTGTATCAGAAAAATCTTTCTTATCCTAAGGCTTCTTAAGAGTTAAAAAGATGAGTAATTATATATCAGATAATCAGCAAGAATAATTCATTTCTTTCTAGGAGTTATCCTGCATTTGGAGAAGACAAGAGGGGATCTTATCAGTGTTTACAAATATCTGAAAGGTGGGTGTCAAGCAGAAGCAGACAGTCTCTTTTCAGCAGTACCCGGTCATAGGATGAGAGGCAACGGTCACAAACTGGAACATGGGAAGTTCCACCTTAACATGAGGAAAACTTTCTGTCCTGTGAGGGTGACAGAGCCTGGCCCAGGCTGCCCAGAGAGGTTGTGGAGTCTCCTTCTCTGGAGACTTTGAAGCCCCTCCTGGATCTGTTCCTGTGTGGGCTGCCCTGGGTGACCCTGCTCTGCCAGGGGGGTTGGACTTGATCTCCAGAGGTCCCTTCCAACCCCCACCATTCTATGATTCTACATTAAGAGTTGAGTTAGCTCTTAATGATAGACAGCAGACTTAAATGCAAGTTAGTGTATCAAACTGCAACATTAGGATGAGAAATGCTCTTTCAAAGCAACAAACTCTCACATATGCCTCTTCACAGAAGTGTTATGGAAAACAGGCACACTCTTCCTGCACACAGTATGTGTTAGACTCAGGAGGTACAACAAGGAGATGAGATACAGCTGAAGAACTCTGAGGTAGATTGGTCTAATCAGTTGAATCCAGTTTTGCTACTTAGACCAGATGACATTCAGAACTCCTTTCTCTTTTTTATGGTTGAAACAGTGTATAAACACCCTCTAGAAGACAGAGAAATGGGAAACTCCCTTTCAAACTAGTGCCATCACTGCAAACAGGAAAAAGCAAAAAGCAGTCAAATATTATACACTTTCAAACATGGTGTGAACGAGGAACAATTCTTTCTATGTTTTAATCTATTAATCTTAGGAGCATATAAACCATTTTCAGATGGAAGCAAAATTTTCATACCAATGGTAACATGAATGGTACTTTCCCCTTCACACAGTATCTTCAGAAGAGCAAAAAAAAAAAAAAAAAAAAATAGTACTCACAGAAGCTCAAGTGAACAATCAGCTTCAAGGGCTTCCTGAGATTCCTGAGGATATGCAGCTAACCAAGTCTCTGTGAAAGACACCTACTGAGGCATTCTATTTTTCTATTACATTCGTATGCTAACACTGCGGGGTGAGAAGAATGTGTTGTGCTTTGGAAACAAGCAGCCTGAGTTCTACTTGACCAAAACAGGTGTGTTCATTCACAACCAGGCCAAGAAGAACATTCCCATTCCCCCACAGTCATTTGCCCAATCTATCAACTACAAGAGCAACCACTCCAAGCCTTCCTTTCATTTCCTAAGGTTAGTCAGTGGACCAAGGTCTCGTACTACATGAGCATCATGATTCTTACGGGGGGCACAGTCTCTGTGCCTTGTCAGATTTACTGTGAACACACAATCGACCTGGTCAGGTGGCAGGGAAAGCCAGAAGGTACTGAGTTTTGCTGTTACTGGGTCATCCTGCTGAAAAGGACATCAGGAGGAAGTTCCTTCCCTCTTCTCCGGGAGGGATGTCAGAAGGGAAGGAGGATTTCAATAGCAGAGCAGAGCACTTTTGCTTTTAAACAGGAATCTTGATCGTTTCATTTATCATCAGAGTTCAAGTCTGAAAATACACAGTGTGTACAACAGTGGTGGGTAACCCAGCTGTCCCCAGAAATCACAGCTACATGGGAAAAGCATGTCTTCATGTCCCTAAACAGGGAACAGTCCTCCTCCCTCAAGGAGCTTAACTTTTATCTTTAATTCCCTGCTCTAACTTCTCTCGCCCTCCCTTGGAAACTTGAGTTAGGTATGCCATCTGCCTCATCCTGTGACCTCACTCCCTGTCTCATTCTTTAGATTCCTCTCAAATGTAATCATAACAAGAACAGGGGATATGCCAGAAAGCAGCCTCTCTACTGTACTCCACAACAAAGTTTTCCAAATATACAAGGAACAGCAAATAAATTCCTCATGCTGAAAGATCAAAGAAACCATATTAGCAGAAGCAGACTATTTTTATTTTTCTCAAGAGAAAATCCTGACACAGAATTGGGATTCCTGTCCCAAAGTATGTAACAGTGGCAAAAGAAAGAGGAGGTACTCCAGGTATGGATGGCCCGCATACGAAGACAGGGAAAGACAAACTTTGAGTGACAAGCAGGAAACAGAATGCACAAGCTAATTAGTGATAATATGGTGAAGATGAAAATACTCTATCTATAAAGGGACAATCTGCAAAAGCAATTAAGATTTTTTTCCAAAAATCTGATTTAGCAGCTCAAGTCTTCAACTTCCATACTAAGAAGTTACAACACTTTTCTGATTTCAGAACATTTTCCTTTGACAGGTTTAAAAAAAACCAAAACAAACAAAACTCTCCCAGTTCACATATTTTTCATAACTCCAAAAACATCAAGACACTGCATGGAGATTCCAATTCTGAGCTGCTTATTCATATTGCAAGTTAGTACATTACCAAAAAAAAAAAAATAACAAAACTCAACAACAACAAAAACCAAACAAACCCACAAAACAAAAAAACCCAATAACAAAAAGCATTTGAGGTAGGAGTTCATTGCCAAATCCTTCTCGAAAGAACACTTGAGTTCAGACCACACAGGAAGCAAGCTACTGATAACAAAGAAAAAACACTGAAAAACTGTGACACAATTACTTTTATTCTATGATGATCTTTATATTCAAGGTTCTAGTTCTTCATCTTCCTCTCTCAAATGAAACCTTAGCAGCAAGGAATGATCAGGGAATGCATCAAGCTGGCCTTCTCATAACTGATTATATTCCCATGTAGGCAAAAGCCTTCAGGCTACACTCTTCAATGACAAATAGCTCTGCTTTGCACTTAAAACAGGCTTTGAGGAACTACAAGTTATTCCAATTTAGCTGATGGACTGTAAAAGTCTGTTCTCTGTTTTGATCCAAGAGTTTCTGTGCTTTAAGTAATGTTTGCATTACAGTCATTAATTGCATTACAGAGACTTGTCAAAGAGCTCAGGCTGAATGACTCTACTCCGACTGAATTACTCTGGTTTACTATCCTACAGCAACAGCCCCCTCACACAACTTAGACTGCTGTAAATACAAAGCAGCTTATCCTTTTCAAAAAGGGACATGTTCAGAACTACCTTGCATTACAGGTGAGAGAACAGAGTAGAGCACTTTTGCTTTTAAACAGGAAGCTTGCTTATTTATCATCAGTGTTCAAGTCTGAAAATACACAGTGTGTGAAAGTGAAAGCAGCAAACGATACAGGTCTAATATGAAAGCTTCTGTTTAATGAGGACAACACTAAGCTTCTTCTACAGAAAATCATCATTTTCAGAATGTTTAAGAATCTTCCTAATAGCTGCACGATTATCCAAATACAGAAGAACAAAGCCTTACCAGTTGTTCACATCAATTAACAAAATGTTGCTTGTACTATGATTTAAAAGGTACTAAAGACATTCACCAGATAATAAATCATAAATACAGTTATAAAATTAAGCATTACACTATTTCAGTAACTTGGACTTTATAAATGAAAGTACCATTATTTTTTTCTAACTATGAATGTACCAACTTAATTCACACTTACAGCACTAGCCTGCCAAGTACCAAAAGAACATCTTCACATTCTGTCGTCAAGTAAGGTCGTGCGTTGGCAAAGCTTTGGATGGAGATTCGATACACTTCCAAAAAAGGTAAAATATGTTCCGATGCACCCCGACTGCCAGCATACTGAAGTAGTGTCTGAAAGAAAATAAGCTATCATTAGAAGTTATCATAAACCACTTTTGTCTAAAAATCAAATATCAATATGCGATATCAAGCGTATGCAGTGAACAGTTCTGGAAGGGAGAAGTCTTACTGCGAAGGGGATTTCAAAATGGTATCTCTTCTCCTCAACACAAGTTCTCCCTTTTACTTGACAATATTTTCATTTATTTTATTATTTTTTATAAGGTTATCAGAATTTCTACTCGAGACTAAGCTGGATGCAATCAGCAGAAATGTGAATTGTTAATTTAAAAGTTCAGGAAGAAGCTCTGCGCTCAGTGTCTTTTGCATGACTGCCATGGAGACAGAATCACCTATGGAACACTGGAATCTGATGTGAGAATGCAGAAAACCAGGCAAAAGTTCAAGAGTAAGACCATTACTCCAGCTGTAGTATTTTAAAGATACATGCAGTACCCACACAGCAAAGCTGAGGCCATCAGAAGAGGATACAGAGCTCCTGCCAGGCCGGTAGGCAGCCATTCTTCAAATGCACAATCACCCTAGATTCTGCTGCATGACCACAGCAATCCTACACCCAGGCCCAGTACTGAAGAAGCAGTGTAAAATCTGGCCAGTTTTAGGAGGAAATCAAAGTAAGTTTCAAAAAATCAGCACAGGACCAACAGTAACATCTCCCAACCTTTCAAAAATGTCACTACACTACCGTGTCATTTTCCTAGAGGTTATAAAGTAATTTTGAGAGCAAGTGGGGCACTGAGCTAAGAACACCTGAGCTCTACTAACAGCCTGCCTCACATCCCTCCTCAAACTCCAGACCAGTTATACCTGTGTTCTTCCCAGTTACAAGCCCTTTCTCCTGGTGCCCCCTCCCTAGACCAAACAAGGTACCAATCTTGATTAAGGCCAGCTCCAAAACAAAACCAAAACAATGAAAGAGACCGTGCTTTGTGGAACCCTTAGTGACAAGATGGTAAGAAAAAGAAGTGCAGTCTGTCCCACCCTACAATTCAACACAAGCCAAATTACCCTAAGAGGATAATCAGGCCATATCATCTTTCTTCACTTCAGCTGGGACTCTTGACACAACCAATTTATTTTAACACCTTAAACACATGATCATACCAGATCAGGACTCTTCACTACTGAACAGACCCTACAATGAGCTTACTAGAACAAAATGCATTAAAATGGCCAGAAACTTCTAAAGACAAAGCCTAACTTTCAACACAGCAAGTAGTAAGCAGTTAGGTACACACTATTTTGTGGACTAGTTGGTGCTACGTCAGTGATCTAACTATACAATACTGATCCTAGCATTAAAAAAAAAAGGTTGACACCTACTAGACTGGCACAACCATTTGTGATAGTTAACAAAAAAACCCAAAAAACCTATAAATTCTATCATCTAAAAACTACTAAAAATCAAGACTGTTTTATAGATTATTCTAAAACTCAGTATCTGTAATATAACTCCCAGGTGAATGAAACTTATGAACTCTCAAAAAACCCACACGATATTAATAGTCATAAAGACATAAGGAGGGCAGGGAAAAGGAAGATTCAAAGTTTACAGCAATCGTCCTTAAACACAGCACAATGATTACTAGCAGAAGCAATGAATGGCTAGTAACTAACCAGTCTAAATGCTTCTCTAACAGATTAATGAAGAATTTAATAATATAACTCAAATTATATATGGCATTAGAAGCATTAAATTACATTCAAAGGCTGTCAAGATGCAATCCCTAGATATTCAACTGATGCCTATCATAAAGTCATCTGCTTAGTAAACAGAGAAGTAAAGCTATCACAGTGACTGCAGAAATAAACATACAAATCTCTGCACTTACTAAAAATACATTCATTGAACCCAGTCTATTTACAAAGCCAAATTTGGTAGTCAATTATTTTAACAGACACTTAGATCATAAACTATCTGGTCTGTGTAAAAGCATAAAACATGGGAGAATATTTCCTAAGATTAAATTAAGTTACTAGAAAACACTGCACCCAGGAGTGCAACTCTCCCTGTGTAGTCATGTATCAGAAACCCCTCCCCAAACAGATGAGCAATGATGGTTTCAGTGTGTGAGACAGAGTCAAGGCAAGAGACTTAGTCTGAACTTCAAAGATATGTAGATTTGAACATTATGATATTAGCATTAGCACACCAAAAAATAAGCAAAATGCAGTAACTGTATTGCAGAGGCTCTTACAAGCTCTTCCGCTATTTCATGAGCAATATAAGTTTCAGCAGTCCACTACAGACTTTCCCTGGCAGTCAATATACAAGTTAAAGTTAGATAATTATTAACCTGACTATTAAAAATGTACATTATATAGTTCTGACAAGTAGCAATTCTACAAGCAATTACTACCTTACAGTCTAATTACCTGAAGAGAGTTTTCAAACATTTTAAGTCTGGTTAACACACATCCACTTAACACCTCATCCTGTCCTCCTTCGACTCCAACAACACATCCAAGGGGCAAGTGGGGTGAGAAGAGCAGAGGCCACACACATCCACCTACTGCACAACCTACAGACCAGCCTAGGTCCTCAGCACTGCCTAGATGCTCCTTCCTGCAGTGCTGGAATATCTGCTCAATTACATTTCTTCAGAAGCACCCATTTTTTCTTTTTTGCTCAGAATCAATTTAAACACGTTCAAGTTGCCTTCCCTGTGGTTACAGCTTTAAGTTCTCTCAAGGAAAAAATAAATAAATAAATAAAAAAAATATAGAAATATCCTTCTCTTCTTAAATATACCCGATTGCAATTGACAGTTCTCAACTGTTCAACCTTTACTAATCTCAGCAAGCCAAGAGGTGCTAGGAGTATTGGCAGATGGGATGCTCTGATGTCCTACCACCTCTGCTCCACTGATAACTGTCCTTCGTACTTGTGATAGGGCAACCTCACACACACACAAACACTACTCGTTCTAGTTGTCTGTTTGGGTACACACTGAGCTTCCCAACTGCCATGTCTTTCCTAAAAAACCCATGTTTTCTGTGAATATGCAAAGCATTCATGCTTGCATGATATCAAGTTGCAGAATCAACCCACTACTTCAGATTCAAGAGTTTCTTTATGTAACGTTATCCTGGACACCAACCTTAATCCCCTGCTTCACAGTAGGGATTTTTGAGTAAATCATGCCATCCAGCACCACTCCCAGGTAGAGCTACTGGAAAGCTGCACGTGGCAGTACAAATCTACATGTAATGCAACATAACAGCCAGACAGTTCAAAGCATAGGAAAGCTACTGACTTGGTTCACAGTTTGCTGTGTCCCAACAGCCTTGCCAACTTCCACAGCACCTTTCAGAACCGTGACAGAGATGTACAAACCAGGATGGCAAATCCATCGCTGACATAAAACACTGAAGCTATTTCCCCAGCTCAGTCAAATTCAGCTTCTCTCTAGGCATGTTCTGCTGTAGCTTAGTAAGCTTATGACCAATGTACCCTCCAAATCATTAACAGAAAATTAAGCTGAGCTCCTTAAATTTCACTGAGAAGCAGACCTTCAGTTATTTTTATAACTCAAACTCCATGCAGCATTCACAAATATCTCTAGTCAGAAGGCTAAAGCAAGATGTAAACATTCCAACCACAGTGGTGACTGCACAGTGACATCAAATTCATGCTCTACTGAGGCTGCCGTGTGACAGATTAGCAATTTTATGTTTTCCATTGTATCTCTTGGTGTAGTCATGACAATCAGAAATGCCCCAAGCTGATGGTATCCCCAAACAGATCTTTTTCATTTTTATCTGTACTAGCTATCAAAGTATTCTAAAACAAGACTACAATTCAATAACAACACAAAGACCTAAAGACATCTACTTTTTCTGTTGGACAGGGTTTAGTTTTATTTGGTTGGTTTTTAGGTAGCAGAATTATCTTCCATCAAACTCCGCTGATGAAGTACCTCTAAAACTTTGCTTGTGCCAAACTAATGTGGGCAACTGAACATCTACATGTATTGATCATCCTGACAACCTCTACCAAGTGCGAGCTGGCTATTTGTTTTGATGGCCTGATGCAATGAATGCCAGTGGAAACAATTTTAGCAAAACCTGCCATGTGAAGAAAGCAGCACACGTTATCCTGGACTCTGTGCAAAGGCAAGGCCACAGTTCTTCACAGTATGCCGGACTTGAGAATAAAGAGTTTTGAAGCCTCGCAAATAAACTACTTCTGTTGTTTCAGTAAGTGATGAGCTACACATCCTCCCAGAATGGTATGGCAAAATACACGACCTGGGGATGTAAAATTGAAGACCTTGAAGGGCAATATCTTTTATCCATAATGCATCAGTAGAATTTTTTTATTTTGTCTCATCTGTCATCCAATTTTGCCATTCACCATTCAAATACAGTGTCTGTATCAACCAAGGTGTGGTTAAACTAGCTTATAAAACACTTTTTGTTGTTGTTTTAGAAGCCACAATCTCTTCAGATTCTCCAGGGACAGCTCTTCAACCCAGCAACCTAACAACAATTATTCAACCTTAGAGCTCACAGTAAGTGAAAAAGATGCTGCAGGGGAAGTAAAAACTAATTAAGCATTAAAGAGTTTATTTAAGAACAAGTTATCTCCATTACTGCAACTTTAATAAAGTTCAGCCCTTTTGTAAGTAGTGGCTCAATTCAGAAATTGATGATCCTTAGCCCAAGCTGCATTAAGCAAGTATTCAGACAAGATCTCTGGACCACAGAAGTCCATTCGGTGCCTTCTGTAGAACAGCAGGCCTCCACCAGCCGCAGAAGATCTCAATCAAGGTGGAATACCAGTTTTGACCCAGAGGCAAGT
This sequence comes from Actenoides lindsayi, assembly GCA_025331215.1. Lineage (NCBI taxonomy): Eukaryota > Metazoa > Chordata > Aves > Coraciiformes > Alcedinidae > Actenoides > Actenoides lindsayi. The sequence continues at coordinate 856 of WTSP01014257.1, read as the reverse complement.
ACAGAACAAAAAAAAAAAAGCAAAGGTTTAGGAACCCAGGCAAGACCACGGTGAGAAAACACGGAGTGGCCCGCCTACCCCAGAGAACCTCCCCGGGGCTACCTGCTGTCCAGGCCCCAGGCACTGCCGGAGCCCAAAGGCAAGCAGGTCCCTCGGCGCAGCGGGCCGGGCCCGGTGCACGTTGTCGGCAGCAGCGCACGCCGCCGAGAGACCCGCGTCGCGGCAGCGCCGGAGGAGCGAGCGGAGACCCCGGAACAGCGGCCCCCTCGCCGCCTCCGGCGACAGGCGCGCACGGCGGCGGGGAAGGCCCGTCGGGCCTGCCCCGGGCCCGTCGCCGCTGCCCGACGCTCAGCCCGCAGCCCGCAGCCCGCAGCCCGCGCCGCGGCCCAGCCCGGCCCGGGCCCTACCTGGCAGAAGCCCCTGCAGTAGGCCCGGGACGAAGCCTCCGACACCTCCTGCTCGCGCAGCTCCGTCTGCAGCTGCCAGAGGCGGGTCCGGAGCGCCGCCACCAGCCGCTGCATCTCGGGCCGCGGAGCCGCCTCGGCCTCAGCGTCCGCCATCTGCACCCGGCCCCACTGCGCGTAGGCAAGGATCACGTGACTCGCGCCCGCTGACCTCATCGTCCCGGGACGGCGTCACGTGAAAGCGCACGTGACCCCTGCGCGCGCGTCACTGCGCGCGCGACCCGCCGCCTGAGGCGACCAGCGGGCGCCCCCTGGCGACCGGCGTCACGTGACGGGAGTCCCCCGGGAGCGCGGGGAGCGCGGGGACGGGGGGGGCCCTTCCCTTCCCTTCCCTTCCCTTCCCTTCCCTTCCCTTCCCTTCCCTTCCCTTCCCTTCCCTTCCCTTTCTTCTT
>WTSP01014255.1:20402-32412 GCA_025331215.1 Actenoides lindsayi | reverse complement strand
ACAGCAAAGATTTTGAATACGTAGTCTAATTAAAATTAAAATTTAAAATTTTTGTTAAATAAATATGTTTTTGTTTGAGGTGCAGACATTTAAACAGAACAATCAAAAAACCCACACAGATACTGAAGGGGCTACATAAGTGTAACATTTTTAGTCCCTACAGCTGTTGTAAACCATATCTTAATGAACTTTTTTAAAAAATGAATCTTCTTGAGTTGTTCCCCCTGAGTAAAGACATCCCTACAGAATTTCAGAGTTCTAGTACTGAGGTACAGGCTTTTAAATGGGAGAAACTGAGTATTTCATAACGTTTAAACTATAAAGTTCTTTCATATCTATAAGCAGCTTAGTTTGTTCTGAAAAAGAAATGATAGCTATAATACAAGTAAGTACATACCTTAGGACCCTAATAAACTTAGACTTTATCTCTGCAGTCTTAATTTTATTTATTTCTCATTTGTTTGCCAATTATATAAAGTTACTCCTCACTTTGTTCTATTTAGATGACCAGTATCTAATACAATTCTTTATACATAAAAAGACAGAGACAGATAGAGTCTGTTTTTGTTTATATTTCTGAGCTTTCTTCTCTATTTCATGCTCTTCCATGTGTGCATGAATGCATGATTCCCACTGAAATCTACCAGTGTTGGTTGAGTAAACTAAAGAGTAAATTTTCCATTTTAAATTCTCTTATCCAATAGGAATCTATTTTTTTCTAGAAGATATGGACCAACCTAAACCATATAATTCACTTGGGACATATTTTGACCTAAGCTGCATGCATATGGGTCTCACTAACATAAATAAGTGCCAGATGCTTTCCTGTTAAAGTTATTTCAGACCACTTTCATACATGCTTTTAAACTTCATGTATTCGTAGACTTAGTTTTATCACTGGGCTTGAAAAAGATGTGAAAGGTTTTCCTTTAGTAAATTACTGATAAGAAATAGAACTTCAAAAGTAGGCTTGTGCATTCAGAAAAAAATACACTTTCTGTTCTTCTGTTTGACTTCTTAAACTAAATAAAGTGAAACGGCAAAGTCATAATGGAAAGGAGTGACTCCTTCTGCTAAAGAAGCTGGGCTGCATATGTCAAATGCATTGTACCTTTTCCTGACCAGCACAAAGGAAATTTAAATCTCTGAAAGCAATAAACAGGCAGTCTAGGAGAATTCTGGGGCTGGAATCATACTAAAAAGAGCTATGTTCTGATCCTGAATATTTCACAGAACTCCTGTGTATTTTTTCAGATACCAAGTAACTCAAAATATTCAAAAGTACCCACCATTTTTATTGTTGATTTGAGAGAGATTTTTTTTTTAATTTTCAAAAGGACTTCACATCTACAGCTAACACTCAAACAAAGCAATGAGGTAGAGGCTCAGCATCAGGGCCTTACTGTAAATATTTCAAGTGAATTTTCTGAAAAATGAAACATTCACTGCTATTTGGGAAACTTTTGAAAATGCAGTCTTTCTATACCTTATTCTTTTAAAAAAATAAAAAGTGTGAAGTCTTTCTCACCTCATCTTACAAATCTTTGAAAAATATTCACTGTGCTTTGAAAAGCACTCTGTTCCAATGGGAAGTGCCACATAAATTACTCTATGTATAATAAAAAGGTAGAAATAATGTAGACATGTGAATTACTAGCAAGTAATCCAAGTACTATCTGAGTTTCCTCTAAGGTAGCCCATCTAGATTTGGGGACTTCGACTTCCCAGATGTGTGCAGGGAACATAATAGAGCAGACAGGGAGCAGTCCTGGATGTTCTTGGATTGTGAGGAAGAGAACACCCTGATGCAGCTGGTGATGGGGAGCCAACTAGAGAAGGTGCCCTTTTGGGCCTGCTGCTTGTTAACAGAGAAGGACTTGTAGGAAATGTAACAGTTGGAGGCCATCTTGGGCATAGTGATCATGAAATGATAAGAGTTTTTAATTCTTGGAGAAGTAAAGACGGAGGATCAGCAGAAAAGACACCTTGGAGTTCCAGGGTGCAGACCTCAGCTTGTTCAGGAGACTGTCAGTGTCCCTTTGGAGATCATCATGAAGGACAAAGGAGTCCAGGAAGGCTGGGCACTCTTCAAGAAGGAAAACTAAAAATGCAGGAACTGGCCGTCCTCATGTCTCAAAAGATGGGCCAGCAGGGAAGATACCAGCCTGGCTGAATGGAGAGGTCTGACTGGAACTCAGGAACAAAAGGAGAGGTTATGGATTTTGGAAAAGGAGGTCAACCACTTGGATATGCAGCCACAAATACGCAGTGAAGCTCTGCAGGGAGAAAATTAGAAGGGCCAAAGCCTAACTAGAACTCATTCTAGCTATGGCCATAAGAGATTTTTAAAAATGTTTCTGTAAATACGTTAACAACAAAAGGACATGGGAGAATCTCCACCCCTTTTTGGATGCAGAGGGAAATAAAGTGACTAGGGACAAGGTAAGGACTGAGGTACTTAATGACTTCTTTGCCTCAGTCTTTAATAGCAGGACTAGTTGTTTTCTGGGTAGCCAGCCCTTCCAGCTGGAAGACAGGGATGGGAAACAGAAGAAGACCTCCATAATTCCTGAGGAAATGTCAGTGACCTGCTGCACCACCTAGACATGCATAGGTCTATGGGACCAGATGAGTTACACCCAAGAGTGCAAAAGGAGCTGGTGGGTGTGCTTACCAAGCCTCTTTCCATCATTTATCAGCAGTCCTGGCTAACTGGGGAGGTCCCATGGACTGGAGATCAGCAAATGTGATGCCCATCTACAAGAAGGGCCAGAAGAAGGATCTGGGGAACTACAGACCTGTCAGTCTGACCTTGGTGTCAGGGAAGGTCATGGAAGAAATTGTCTTTAGTGCCATAACAGGCCATTTACTGGACAACCAGGTGATCAGGCCCAGGCAGCATGGGTTCATGAAGGGCAGCTCCTGCTTGATGAAGCTTACCTTCTATAACATGGTGACTTGCTTGGTAGATGACCAAAAGGCTGTGGACATTGTTTACCTGGACTTCAGCAAAGCCTTCAATACTGTTCCCCACAGCATCCTCATGAAAAGACTGTCTGCCGCAGGCCTGAATGGGCACACACTCTGCTGAATCAAACACTGGATAAATGACTGGGCCCAGAGAATTGTAGTGAATGTAGTTAAGTCCAGTTAGTAGCTGGTCACAAGTGGTGTTCCCCAGTGCTCACTGCTGGGGCCACTCCTATCTAATAACTTTATCGATGATACTAACGAGGAGATTGAGAGCACCCTCATTAAGTTCGCAGACAACACCAGGTTAGGTGGGAGTGTTGATTTGCTTGAGGGTAGGAAGGCTCTGCAGAGGGACCTGGACCATCTGGACTGATGGGTTGAGGCCAGTTGTATGGACTTCAACAAGGCCAAGTGCTGAGTCCTGCACTTGGGCCACAACAACCTCATACAACACTACAGGCTGGGGGAGGAGTGGTTGGGAAGTTGCTCCGCAGAAAGGGACCTAGGAGTGTCGATTGACAGCTGGCTGAACATGTACCAGCAGTGTGCCCAGGTGGCCAAAAAGGCCAACATCATCCTGGCCTGCATCAGGAATAGAGTGGCCAGCAGGACCAGAGAAGTGATTGTCCCACTGTACTCAGCACTGGTAATGACATAGATTCAGTATTGGGTTCACTTTTAAGCGATGCAGTATAAGAAAGACAACGAGGTGCTGGAGCGAGTCCAGAGAAGGGCAATGAAGCTGGTGAGGGTCTTGAGAATAAGAGCAGATGAGAGACCTGGTGTTGTTTAGCCTGAAGAAAAGGGGGCTGAGGGGAGACCTTATTGCTCTCTATAACCACCTGAAAGCCTTCTGTAGAGAGGTGGGTGTTGGTCTCTTCTCACAAATCGCAGCTGGCAGGACAAGAGGAAATGGCCTGAAGTTGCACCATGGGAGGTTTAGGTTGAACATTAGGAAAAATTTCTGTACTGAAAGGATTATCAAAGAGTGGAAGAGGATTGCCAGGGAATTGGTCGAATCACCACCCATGGATGTATTTAAAGGCTGTGTATATATGGTACTTAAGGATATTGTGTAGTAGTGGAACTGAGAGTTAGATAACAGTTGGACTTGGTGATCTTAAAGGTCTTTTCCAATCGTAGAGATTCTGTAATTCAGAGTGAAAGTAAGGAACATAGAGCAGGAGAAGTTACAATGCTGTCAAAATATAAATATGTGTATCTGTCAGAGTGACTAACCTTTTTTTCCCAAATCTGTAGAAGAGGATGACAAAAGGCCCAATTCTTGACACATGATGTATAGATATATGGATATGACCTTTAAAATTAAGCACTGATGAAATAAATGTATCTTTCAATCTTAGCAAGTTGAATCACTGCTAAATCACCATTCCACACTTTTTTCCTCATTTCTATTTACACACAATACACTTTAAACATATGGGAAAGAATCATAGGTTGGTCTTTACGACTAATTCAGCTCTAGACACGAACAAAAGACTGTGCAGAGTAGAGCTCTGCCAAGCTACTGTCACGTGACAGTATCAAATTTCTAAAGACAAATAACCAAGAATCTCGAAAACTTAAAGCTCAGTAAAGTTTCAGTACTCTACATTTGTCAGGGTTTATAAATAACGATGGTTTAATTCTTCTTGCTGTGAGAGTGGAGTAGGAGCAAGAATGATTAATCACTTCTTTCAAGCCTAATGCTGATTTTCCAGTAACAAAGTTTGAAGTGTCACCTTGCAGCTGCAAATGCTGGAAGTGTCACATAAACTAAACAAATCCTATGTCAGTCTGTAACAGGTCTTTGTGATTATTCTGATAGGTTCAATAGTTGTATGCCATTGCTTGGAAAAAGTGTTGCTGCTTTTGCTACCACATTGGCATTTCAGCTTATAGCAGTTTCTCTGTGCTAGGTATTATCTTACATACTGTCCCAGCAATGCTATAGTACAATAGCTGGTACCACTTGAATGAAGTATGAAATCAAGGCCTTGCCCTCATCTGAGTAGTGAAAATATTTACAGCACTATTCTTAAAAGTAGAGTTATTTACCTTTGTGTCTTTGCCAAGGTTCAGAGAGGGAAAAAAAAAAATTTTAAAAAAAGATGGGGGAAGAGAGAAGAAAATCCATCCCAATCACTCTCTGTTGAAGTAACCCTACAACTTTTTTCCCAGTCTTCACTGAGTTGCTGCCTGGCATGAAACACCTTCAGCGTGCCTCTTCCATGGTCAGGAGGCTGAGGGAGGAGGCCTGCCTTTCAGTAGTGTGTGCCTTCAATCAAGTAAATTACAGAAAGTCCAATGCATTTGAGGAGGATTTTATTTCTAGGAGTTAAAAAACAGAGTATATGTGAGCTTGTGTATTGTCCAGAGAATTTAAAGTCTTATTGCATATTAAAATGCATCAGATTACAGATTTCAACCCAGGTTTAATGTTTTTAAGATTTCATCAAAATTTCCTTCCAAAGTATTTTGCAATTAATTTATAATTTTACGAGCGGCACTTTCAACCAGATTTTTGCTTTTATGATGTGAGTTTGAGATGCAATTTGGTTTTAGTTTTTGTTTGGGTTTTTTTCCTCAGCATTAGATTTTATATTTTTATTTTAATTTTGGTCATTCTTTTATTCCAAGCACTTTAAAGTGCTTCATTGCTGTTAGAAGCATCACAGGCTATGACATGACTGGCAACATGGGGACTGTATTTCACAGCATGGAAACGCAACTGTTTGACATTCTGATAGTAGAAGGACTCAAGCTTTCTTGGCAAGGCTGAGCACAGAACAACCGAGGTAACTACCCAAACATAACCAAGAGTTGACTATATGGCTCCATTTTTCTCACTCCATTTTTCTGATCTTGCAGTCACATAACATTAGAAATTATGCTTTCATTGTGGGCAACTGCACAACTAGTGAACATAGAGAAATGCAAAAACTTCAAAAACTCTGCCTGAACAGTATTTTAAAGTGGAAAAATAAAGCCAGGCCCTGGAAGAGGAGGCATGTAGTCTTGCACTCTGTAGAGTGGATCTAGTTTCTGAGTTATGTGCCACTGCCTGTGTTTTGTGTAGGTCAACATGACCCTCATTTTTTACTAAAAAATGATCGTCTTGTTATTTGAGCACAGGAGGGAAATGAGAAAATGTCTGCTTCCAGCTTTGCAAGGGGTGTTTAATGTGACCCAGGGTAATTTTTTACAATCTTTAAACCTGAGCACTTTTTAATCTACAAAAATGGGCAAATAAGAGACATCTCTTTCTAGATCTGTAAAATGGTCTGAGCTCCAGGGAGAGAAGCTAGTTATTATTATTTCACAGTGTCTTTCAGCAAGACAGATCCCAAAATATTTGCAAGTCATATAGTTTATATTCAGTTCCTCCAAGTGGATATTAGTTCTTAGAAGATACAGAGTAGACTGTACCAGAAAGACTCAGCTCTGTGGTCAGGCATGGTGAACTTCATGTTCCTTGCCATCCTGTCCCACAGCCACTAGGATAAGATACACTTTAAAATACAAACTGAAGCCATGTAGTGAATTTTGGTAAATAAGACAGAATTTCAAAAATGGAAATTGTTGGAATACTTGGGCCTGTTTTTACAAGAATGGTTAATTCTCAAATGCCTGAGGCTTCATTTTGCAATGACGCAGATATACCTATGATTAAATTATTGCAACTTTTGAAAATGCTTTCTTACACCATCATGCAATTTCTAGTGCATAATATACTGTTTTCCTAAGAAAATAACGATAAACACAAGGCATTAACATAACTAAAATACTACAAGGAAATTTTCTGTGAGAAAGCCTGAAGGTTCTGAGCATAAATCTAGTTCTTTGATAAACAGTTTTTAAAAATAACAGTACTTCATGAAAGTGCGTGTTTAGAGTCCCAACTGCTGTTTGATTTTCTACTAGCAATTTAAAGTACAATTAGCAGTAAAATAACCAGTTGTTAAGGCTGCCAATAAATTAAAGCCAGGAAACAATAGTGACTTGTGCTTAGTATGCAGATCATATAAACTCCAACTGCAGATCTGAGCATTAGGATTCTGGACAACTGGTCTGCTCTGATGATGAATAACAAGGAGGGCTGAATGTTGGGCTTCACTTGTACACTTCTAGTAGTTAATCCTCTTTGTAATGGTTGATTTACATGTTAGAAGATCTAAAAGACAGGAAGTACAATGTCTGGTTTTGAGCCTTGGTCCCAGAGCTTTCTGTTTACCTTCCTATGGCACAAATTGCAATTTATTACTTGCTGTTTTGTAGCTTGCTTTAGAATATTTTAGTACATTGTACAGTAATATAACAATTGAAAAGTATGAATAGAGTTCAGACTCTGTTAGTATGTTTTATTTTCTACAGCTGACAATAAGGCTGTTCATAATATATATTAAATATCAAATATTGTCTAAAAAGTGTAACAGGATTATTGAATATGACTCAAATACAGAAAAAAATGATGAGTGTTCAGGTGGATCTTAGACCACCTCATCCATAATACACTGCATACCTTAATGTAGTTATTCAGTTTTTTAAATTGTGGTAAATATTACTAAACCTGTATAAAGCAGCTTGAAACTTATCTGTCAGTCACCACGCGTCAGACAATGGGCAGTAATTTGCTAAGGTAACCCAAATCTATGAATATGACCTCTGTGTCACAGGGGGTCCACGCTCCTGAAATGAAGCCTGTGAGCAAAAAAAGTACAAAACCCCGTTCCCCCACAGTCAATCACATTGCCCCCTCTATAACTAGATTTCCCTTGATTGAGTCCTTGCCAACATGTGGAGAACCTTCCAGAAGGGCAGGCCGTGAGAATGACAACAACCAATCAGCAGGTGATGCAGGAATTTGAACCAATCATAACAAGGCATTCTCTACCCATCTGCAGTTGCCAGGGAGACTCGGCAGAGACCCCTGAAAAGCTCCCAGAGTGCCTGAAAGCTAATGGTGGCAGGGGAACATTGCAGCCACATCTCCTTTGTGTGCACTGCTAACTGGGACCGCTGTCCTGGCCCACATGGACTTTTATACTGGAGCACGCTGTGCCCTGCTGAAGGACAGGGAAGTTGTGTGAGAAATTACTCTGGCATCCCAGTTTCTCTCCCAGCAGACAAGTTGTGGCACTTGTTAACATTGAACAACATGTCTGTGGCTGAATACACTGAGGTGTCAGAGCCTATTTAGTCTCCACAATATCAGTTCAGTCTGAAATGTCAGTTTGGTCTCAGACAGTCTTGAACAGACTGGTGTTTCTGTTTCAATGATCACTCATTTTCTGCCCAGATGTTCTGTGCCTTTCTGTGTCTCCCTGTCTCGCAAGTTCTTTTGGCTGGACAAGAAATATAATTACTTAGATGGTCTTGAGTATGCATTTCTGTTAGCTACTTCCTGCAACACAGTTACATATGCAGATGGGATTTTCATTGTAGCTCATAGTGAGAAAATATGTTATGCTAGATGTTGAATGGTTGTTAATAAGTGGATCTTTGTAAGGCAAGTTTCAGACTTCACTCAAGCTGGCAAGTATATTATCTATCACCCACTCAGTCAAAATGTGGGAACAAGTTGATTTATTTTCTTTGACTGGTGGCTAAAACAGAGTGAGACATCATCCAAATACAAAACTTGGGAAATTATTTGGATTAATCTGTAAACAAGGCCACGTGGTTCCCTAAACAGAAAAGTTTGCCAAAAATTTTTGAAGCATAAAAGCTGCTAACATACAATACAGACTCCAGCTTCCCTTGCTGTTCCTCAGTGATGCTGAGCTTTGCAATGAGAGCTATTTGGGGGACAGATGAAGGATGATGACTGAATGCCCTTTTAGTAGCTAAAGGTTGTTTTTAGATCACTATCTGAGATTTTGGGTATTTGCTGTGACTTGTACACTATCTGTGAAAGGGAGGTGACCATGAAGGTGTGTATGGGTTAAAAATGTCTGAAGAGCAGAGGTATGGTGGGAACACACACATACTGTGACACAAGCAAGCAGAGAGCTTAAGATAAACATTTCTGTGTGCTGTCTGGAAAGACAAACTTGGACCTGTGAACATGGAATTGCTTGGTGTGATTTGATCTTACCACAATCAGCAAAATGAGACTTCTTATAAATTCTGTTTGAAAAACCAAACAAAGAAACAAAAAACCAAACAAACCCCAGCGACATCGGCAATATCTCATTCCATCATGGCTTTTTGGCTTTTTGTTTGTTTGTTTGGTTTTGTTTGGTTTTGGTTTTGGTTGTTTGCTGTTGTTTTGTTTTCTTTTGTTTTTGTCGTCATCGTTGTCGTTGTCATCGTTGTCGTTGTTTTTCTATAGGAATTCAAAAGAATCTGGACAGTGTTTATACTCTGGCCACAACAGATAATAATATTTTTTCTGTTAATGAGAGTGTAGGGTGTACATGAATATTTCTGTCACTTTCACAGGAAAGAGATTGGACTAGTTTAGATCACATTTTACTTTTTGGTCACATTTGTGAACAACAGAATTACAAGGATGGGAATAAAGCTTTTGGTTTTGTCACAAAAGCCAGCTGTATATTGCTGGCTACTATTCAGAACCAATGCCTACTTCTATTGATCTGTGGTAGTTTTCTTCACGCGTCTCTTTAGAAATAAGCAGAACCAAAGTAATCAATGTAAAAAAAGTTTTAACAGTAATTTGGTATATTTGGGGATTTTATTGTTTTAAGTTTTGGACTGTATCTACTACATTTACCACTGCTTACAGGTGAAAAAATAGTCAAGGCTGAAGAAGAAATTATTGCTTAACATTTTCCCAAATAGAATTAATTTAAATATGTAAATTTTCAAGTAATCACAATCAATCAGCTTAAACAAGACTTAAACATAAGTAAACAAATGGATCGAGGTGGTGAAAAATTAGAAAATAAAGTGGCATCTGAAAAAGTAATCTCAGGTGAGAATTGTCCAACTCAGCAAGTAATGTCAGGGATTTTGAAGTGAAATACAGATTTTTATAAATGTATTTTGTATGTTTGTAATTGTTTTGAAATCCCTTACATTTCTACATTTAATTGAAAAAAAAAGGTAAAACACCTGAAAGCAACCAATAAAATTTTATTTTAGCCAACAAATCATTTTGATCTATCCAAAATGATCTGTTTTCTGTTTGTCTAGTGATCTGAAGTATCAGTTGTTCACTCAGTTCCACAGACTGGCTTTATGCCATTCTGGTATAAAGCTCTGCCAGACTGATAAAGCAAAAAAAAGACCAGGAGTAAAAACAGTTTGGCAAAGATTTTCAAAATCATTCAATATTGGCCTTACTTTACTTGGCTTCCACCCAAAGCTGTAGAGATTTGTTAGTGGAATATTCCCTTCATTTATGCCTATAGAAAAAATATTGTCATTGGTGTCCAGTTTCCATAAACTCAATTTATAAGGATGAACAACTTTACTAGCAACAAGGTCAAAAGTGAGGTAACCTTTCACATAGCTAGGTTGGTTTTCCAGATCATATTGAAAGTCAGCTATTAAAAACTGAAGAAAGGTCTGGTTTTAAGGAGGTCTATATGCAATGTTCTTGCTATCTTACATTAAACCAGATTTCTGTAGTAGTAAAACAAGCCTTTTGAATATGTACCCTTTACAGGTTTCAAAGCAATTAATGATAATCTTGACTTCTACTCAGAACTTGACTTTTTCTTAAAACAAAGAATCATAGAATCATCTAGGTTGGAAAAGACCTTCGAGATCATCAAGTCCAACCAATAACCCTACTCTAGAAGTCCACTGCTAAACCATGTCCTTAAGCACCATTCTGCCTGACTTTTGAACACGGACGGGGATGGCGATTCAACCACTTCCCTGGGGAGCCTGTTTCAATGCATAACAACCCTTTTGGTTAAATTTTTCCTAATGCCCAACCTAAACTTTCCCTGGTGCAACTTGAAGCTGTTTCCTCTTGTCCTATCCCTTGTTACTTGGGAGAAGAGACCAATCCACACCTCTCTACGACCTCCTTTCAGGTAGTCATAGAAAGCAATAAGGTTTCCCTGCAGTCTCCTTTTCTTGAGACTAAATAGCCCCAGTTGCTTCAGCTTCTCCTCATAAGATTTATTCTCTAGACTCTTTAACAGCTTAGATGCCCATCTCTGGATCTGCTCTAGCACCTCAATGTCTTTTTTGTACCGAGATGCCCAAAACTGAACACAATTCATGGTTTATGTTTTGGTGGGTTTGTTTGGTGTTTTGTTTGTTTGTTTGCTGTTTTTTGTTTGGTTTGTTGTTGTTGTTGTTATTTTCTGGTTTTGTGGGGGATTTTTGTTTCTTTTTGTTTGTTTGGTTTGGTTTGTTTTGGTTTGTTTTTTGGGGGGTGTGTGTGTTTATTTGTCTGTTTGTTTGTTTTTAATTTGAGTGAATGGACTACCTAAACTAATTCCTGTGGAATTATTTTCTCCTATCAGATAAATTCACAAAACTCACTTCCTTGAACTTGCAGAAACTAGGCTGTAGCTTGTATAAACTGGCAGAAAAACACACAACCCTGTAACTCTAAAGTACACAAAAAATAATTGTAGGTAGGGCTGGCAGCACTTTCCTTTATGCAAGCTGACCGACATTTTTATTAAGAATCTACCTTTGGTTGTTTATTACTTTTTTTCAAGCTTTTACTCACTTTTTAGTCTTAATATCTGTCATAAATGGAATATTTTGAGTATTTTCTGTATGCAATGTTTCTGTTCAGATGGAAGAAACCTTTTCTCTTTCAAATTAAAAAGATACCTAGCAATCTTTTCTTTGAAAAGCCCTGCCATCTCTTTACTATGGTATTTGCAGTTTGGCAAAGCATGCTTATAGGCATTCCCATGAAGGTCCACCCACACATAGCTGAGTTACACTTTGAACTCTCTCACTTGGAATATAGAATCATAGAATTGTCAGGGTTGGAAGGGACCTTAAAGATCATACAGTTCCAACCCCCTGCCTTGGGCAGGGACACCTCCCACTAGAGCAGGTTGCTCAGAGCCCCATCCAGCCTGGTCTTAAAAACTTC
>WTSP01014255.1:0-14250 GCA_025331215.1 Actenoides lindsayi | reverse complement strand
TTAGAAACTAAGGTAATTCAACTCTCATGGTGGCAACAGTGATGTCTCTCAGACCTGGATTTCTCTCTCATTCCCTTGTGAAAAAAGCAACTGAAAACCCAACACTAATTGTTATTCCTAACAAGAAATTAAATGGGATTTACACACTGATGCACAAAAGGGGGGGTTATCCTTTGACCTTAAGATGTGTTTTGTTTTGCATAGGTGAGCTACTCGACTGAGTGTTTTTTTCGAGTTATTTCAATGCCTTGTAAAACATCTTGACAAGAGTTAAAGAAAAGTGTGTTGTAAAAGCAGCTTGTCCTGTACTGTACAGTGCTTTATATTTGCATGACACCTGAGTGTTCAGTGTCTTTAGCCAGTGGATAAACCTGATTAAAAAAGCTATCAATTCATAGAGATGCAAATTTTTAATTATCACAATCAGTCACCTTCTAAGGTGAAATTTAAGCATGAGAATGTCCATAATGGTCTGCTGTAAATTTTCCCCATTTTTCACTTCTGTTTTAGTTGCACAGGCTTAATTGTGAAAGCATATCTAGCAGAGTGATTAGGAAGCCAGTGTTCTTTTTTTTTCAGAGATGTTTTGAGAAAGCATTCCAAATATACCTAAGAGAGGTGATGGAAGGTACTTAGCTGGCATTTTTGGTGGCTACTATGTTGAGAGCAGTATGAAAGGAAGGTAGAATGAAAAGCATGACTGAGTTTTGGGTGATGCAATGCCTTAAAAGGAAAGCATTAATTAAATATGAAGAATTTGAGAGTAATATATGTATATGTATTACACTTTGCTTCAGCTGAGAAATGTGACATTTCTCAGTTGAAGCTGAGTATGAAGGTATGAGTGGTATGTAGTATGGTATTTTCATTACACTAATGAAAGCATAAACACAACTTAAATTTGTATTCCGCAACACTTTTTTTAATACCGGATGGGAACCATAGGAATGTGTCTCAGATTTGGTTATAGTGCATAAGTACATGCACATACAGAGAAAAACATTCTTATTGCAGTAATGTTTATACTCTTGATGATTATCATACTGCTCTTCAGTCTTCTTTTGGTTATGTTTTATTTAGATCGTGTTTTCGAGATGTTTGAAAATCCTGTTGCTCTCTGTTATGAGTCTGCCCAATGGATCTAAGTCTTTATTGAAGGGCAGTGCCCCAAACTGAATACCCTGTTCTGAATACCCTGTGGTTTTATCAGTGCTGATCAGACTAGACAGATTACTTCATCTGTTTTGTTGTATATATTCTGTTTGTGTAACGTAGTCTGACCTTTGCTTCTTCTGTAACAGCAAGTCAGTCCTGTCACACTGATCCTGTGATTTACCCCTAGTTTCTCCTTAGCCAGCTGTTCCAGGTATGGTATTTGTACAGTTGGTTGATTGCTTCTGCTTTTGTATAGTGCTTTTATGCATACCTGCTAAGATCCATTCAAATCATGGCATCACTCATTACTTCCTTCCATTTTGACAGCTAAAGATAAATAAGTACAGTCTGAGTGTGATTTTCCAACAAATTATGCACCCACTCTGTATTAGAAGAGTCAAGAAAAAGATTCCCTAAGCTGTTCATAAAGATGTCATATGAGACAGTTGACAAAAGCCTTACTAGTGCCCAGAAACATGGCATTATCTACTGTGCCCTCAGTTGCAAGTCCTGTTATTTTATAGTAAAATACTTGACATGATTTCACAGAGACATTTTAACTCGAGAATATCTCAAATTGGAAGAGACCCATAAGAATCATTGAGTCCAACTCCCTGCTTCACATAAGACTGCCAAATATGTTATTCTTGATAATGTTCACAAGTTTGTTTGGTTTATTTATTTGTTTTATTTGTTATTGGAATTTTTTCAGTAATTGAACATTCAATTATTCTTTTCATCTCCCTCCTCCCTCATTAAAATTGTGTCTGTAGAGTCTATTTTTTCCCCTCTGTGAGGTTTTCTCATCTCTCAGTTTTCTTTCACAAGTACTTAGAGGACTGCTTATGCTGTGAGTTTATATCAGGCATTTTGCTAGGTAAATTTTGATAGTGGATTAAACTGATAGGAAACAATATTTTAAGCTGCTTTAATTTATTACATGTTTTAAAATTGCCTTGCTTGTTCTTTCCTTATTTTAAACTAAAGTGATACATTTTATTTCTCAATGAAATGTGTGTTTACACTGCTCACAAATGATTTCTTTAGTGAATCCTGAAGCCCTGTAAGTTTTCATCTTCTCTATGGAGCAAAGCTCTATTATCCTTTCTCTTCCTTTGTCATTAATGTAATTATTATATGTTTCTTTCTTGTTACTCTTGGTCTTCCTTGCTAACGGCAGCTGTTTGTACCTTAGCTTGAGTTTTGTGTTTTCTGAAAAATACTTGTCCCTAGTAGTCTAACCTAATTTCCACTTTCTCTGTGTTCTCTTCCTGTGTTTGGGGCTAATAACAAGCTCATGACTTAGCCAGATTGGTCTCTTTCTACATTTCCCATCCTTCCTCTGGGCCAGTTTGTACTTGTGCCTCAATACCATTTCTTTGAGGATTTGCCAGGTCTCTTTAACTCCTTTTCCCCATGAACTTGCCTGCCTTAAATTCTTAACTAACATTTCTCTGAGTTTACTGGAATCTACCTTTCTGAAGTTTATTGTTTTTATTTTGCCTTTCTCTCTTTGGTTTGACTGTTCTTTACTGTTACTCTCATAAGAGATTTCACTGTACTAAGTAGTTCTGATACTCCAGGGAATAAGTGGAAAACATCTAAGTGTTTAGAAGTGCACAAAATCACATCCAGCATCCAAGATTTGTCAAAGAACTCTTCCAGTTCTCTTAGATCACTGCATGGTCACTTCAGTTTTATTTTCTGAGACTGTGTCATGGGAAAGTATTTAATACATCTTTTTAGTGTCTTTTATTTCTGTTTACAAGGTTACAGCCAGCACCATGTGACAAGCCAGCTCTCTGTGGATGACTGCGAACAATAGTTTGAGCACTACTGAGCAGTTACTCTGTTGGAGCAGGTCCTTGGTCCATTCAAAACAAGGTGGAAAAAACTCTTAATGATTCAGAATGCAATGCACGCATGTGAAGATTACTCAGGATAAAGTTCAAGAAAGAATTACAGAGAGAGAATAATTGTGGCAAATATTCTAAAGGTTGACTCAGTCCTTAAAATTCAACCATGTCGTTTTCCAGTGTGATCCAGATTTTATAACCAAAAGGAAATAAACATTCCCACTGACAGCACTTAACATTGTTAGAATAGGAAGGTTTTCTTCTCAGCTTTTAAGCTTTTCTTAGAATTATTTCTGTTTCTTTTTTCCCCCAAGCATATGACTTCTCTGAAAACCCATTTCTCCTTAAAGAAGCCTCCCACATCAAACCTGCTGTTTGTTTTTAAATGGTTAAAGCATTTTGTTTAAGCTCAAGTTATAATTTCAGAAAAAACCTGTAACTTTGCCTGTCCTGGTTAACCAGTCCTTTTTCTCTGTTAACTCCAAATTCATCTTTGTTACCTCTGTAGAAAACATCTTATGTATTAGGTTAGAGAATGAACCTATTTTGTCAATATATACAGCTTTTTGATATTGAAGTACTGTGTAAAAGATGCACATACAACAGTGATCTTTTAAAAGAAATCCTTGGATATATTTCTGAATATGTCACCAGCGTTTCTGAAGAATTCGGCTTTTTCTTAGAAATTTTTTTTAATAATTCCTCTAACTCCTTTACAATAACAGTCTTTTCTCAAAACCTCTTTCATAGAATCATAGAATTATAGAATCATTTTGGTTGGAAAAGATCATCAAGTCTAGCCATTAACCTAACACTACCCAGACCCACTGCTAAACCATGTCCCTCTGCACCTCATCTACATGTCATTTAAATGCCTCCAGGGATGGTGACTGCACCACCTTCCTGGGCAGCTTGTTCCAGTGCTTGACAACACTTTCAGTGATAAAGTTTTTCCTAATGTACAACTTAAATCTTCCCTGGTGCAACTCGGGGATGTTTCCTCTTGCTCTATCACTTATTACTTGGGAGAAGAGACCAACCCCCACCTTTGCACAACCTCCTTCCAGGTAGTTGTAGGGAGCATTAAGGTCTCCCCTCCGCCTCCTTTTCTTCAGGCTAAACAACACCAGTTGCCTCAGCTGCTCTTCAGAAGACTTGTTCTCTAGACACCTCACCAACTTCATTGCCCTTTTTTGACATGCTCCAGCACTTTTATGTCCTTCTTCTAGTGAGGGGCCCAAAACTGAATCCAGTATTCAAGGTATAGCCTCACGAGTGCTGAATACAGGGGAACAATCACTTTCCTAGTCCTACTGGCCACATGATTTCTGATACAGGCCATCATGGTGTTGGCCTTCTTGGCCACCTGGGCACACTGCTGGCTCATGTTGAGCCAACTGTCAATCAACACCAGCAGGTCTTTTCTGCTGGGCAGCCTTCTAGCCACTCTTTCCCAAATCTGTAGTGTAGCATGGAGTTGTTCTGACCCAAATGTAGGATCCAGTAACTTGGCCTTGTAGAACCTCATACCATTGGCCTTGGCCCATTGATTCAGCCTGTCCAGATCCTGTCCTTGATTCCCTTGTCCAGATAACTGATAAAGATATTAAGCAAGACTGTCCCCAATCCTGAGCCCTAGGAAACACCACTTATGACTGGCCACCCACTGGACCTAACTCCATTCATGCACAACTTTTTGGACTGTCCATTAAGCCAATTTTTCACCCAAGAAAGAATATGCCTATCCAAGACATGAGAAGATAGTTTCTCCAGGAGAGCTCTGTGCGAAACGGTGTCACAGGCTTTACTAAAGTCCAGGTAAGCAACATGCATTATTATGTATGCAGTATGAAAGTCTTATCAAATTTCTTTTCCGTGTACTGTAAATTTCCACTGCTTTCAGGCAAAACCTCAAATGTTTCTGAGGTAGAACCAAGCATTTTATATGTATCTTGGTGAGGTTTGAGCTGATTTCTTAAAGACATGGAGTTAATGTTGTAGAAACAACTTTTCAGCTTGGTCCTTAATATCTGGGGGGAGGGATAAAAAGAAGTACAGAAGTTATTAATTAAGAGGATTATGTTAGCTAATGTATGCAGAGTGCTTAAAGAGGAAAAAATAACCATAAGATTACTAGGCAAATTTAGTGCTACTAGAAGTTAAAAGTCAGTCAAATATATGTAAAACACTATGTAAACATATGAAGTAGATGTTTGGCAAACTGGGATCCAGAACTGTCCAACACAGAGTAGTCTTGTAACATTCATGCTGCTGCTGCATGGATGCATAAGCACTATCAAGCCTCTCAGACCTACTGATTAAAGAATTCTGCAGATGAGTTACAGTTAAAGAAAGAAGAGGATGTATATCCATGTTTTAATCTGTTTTGTCTATGAGGGTACATTAGAACAGAAAAGCCCTTTTTTTTTTGTAAAATACTGTATTTTATTTAAGATGGAGTTGGTGATATTTTTCAGTCATCAGACTTTGCCTGTACACTTGCAAAAATCAAGATCTGTGGTTAAGATCTTTCCTTAGAAAGGACCCCAATACACCTCCACATATAAGGCAGCATCTCTGTGTGGGTGAGGTAACTCCACTTCCAGTATAGACATGCCTTTGCTCTTGTTGTGTTTAACAATTCTGTAATAATTGTCCCACAATGCCTTATGCCAGCCTCTTGGCCAGAGGTTTCAGCTCTGTTGGCTGATGTGTGGCTGAGCAGAAGCTACCTTTAGAAGTCTTGAATAAAAAGTGTATTTCTGCCAGTCCAAGTTTTTAAAAAGGAGAAAACAATAGAATCCCCATTATATTGGTAGATCAAGTAGCTGTGAGGAAGGGGCAGTGACCATGCAGGCCACCCTTCCTGGGAAACTCTAGGAATGAAATCTGTTCTGAAGTCTTCTACTGAAGGACATTCAGGCACCAGGTGGAAGGGTGGTATTAGAGGTTGTGCTACCTCCCTGCCAGAGATACTGGAGTGACCCTGTGGAAAAAGAAATATTTCAGGAAGTGCTGGACCTAGTGAAACCTGGTTTCCTGCATACACTGGTTGAGTAACTGTTTAATTGGATCATGCTGAGGACAGGCTGAAAGGCTGAAAGGACTGAAAGCTCAGCACTTACTGTACATCAGAAAATGAAAGAAAAATACTAGGCATGTCTGTGCTGTGGGAAAAAGTTCAACTGAAATTTATATTATGTGAAATATCGGAAGACCGCACAAAGACTTGTATAAAGAAAGTGTGATCTCTTGAGAACCTTGTTTTATCAAGAAATCAGGCCAAAAAATCTGGAGCTGCTGTTGAGACTGGTTCTTTCTATAGGGAGCCTCATGTTGCTCTTTCAAAGGGGAGCAAATACTGCACACTGCAACTGTGCAAGTTACCGCATTTCTGAGCTGCATAAACAAGTGAAAGAGAAGGAAAAGATCTTCCTAACAAGGGAGCTGCAATGTCTAGGTAGATGTAATTCAGATTTTATGTCATTTAAGCTCTAGCAAAAGAGGCAGAGTTAGTTCCAGGAAACTAAAGCGAGGACAACACTGCTAGAGGTAGCTTTTCTTCCTCATGCAGCATATTCCTTTTGTCCTTTGGCTTTCTACAAAACCATGTTAAAAAAATACCTTCCTTCATTGCTCATGCATATACAACAAATACTACAGGGCTGGAAATGCTGTTTGTTTTGCGGACATTCACTCTTTTTGCAGCTCAGACATGCCCAATTCCTCTCAATGGGATTAATGCCTACTCGGCTGGTAACCAAACAGTGGGGATAAGAAGCAATACACTGATGTCTATCTCTGTCCTGCCACAGATTGAGATAGCACCTTTGAGTTGTTTGAGAATATTTTTCTTTTCTTATTTTTTCCCTGTAAATGACTAAATGTGGTCCAGCTGCCAGCACCCTGGGTGAAACGCTGTATCCATGTTCATTGGATGTGCATGCTGAGTCAGGTAACGGAAATGGGTGATGTCCTGATTATTCCCTGGGCCAAGGACAGGATTTAATATCTCTGATCACCTTCAGCAGCAAGCCAAAGTAGCTTCTAATGGCAAGGTTTCAGAATAGACATAGAATGCAGCTAAATTGAAGGCAAGATAATTGCAAATGTGAACCTGAGAAGAGGGATAGAGGTTTCTGAACACAAAATTTGCCAGGGTAATGGATTGGTCAGTTTCTCAGTTAAGAATCTATCTATATCTAGTTTTAGTATCTTCAAAAAAACCAGAACCCCAACTGCATTTTTCTGTAAATATGTCTGGAGGCTATCTGACTCAGATTCTGCATTCCCAATCCTAATGGAAATAACACATCAAAGCCCTGAATTTTGGCTGTACTGTTAGTACTAGTGTGACAATATGTAACGGTGTGAAGATGATAGGGTCCATCAAGAAAGCAGAGTGTAATGAACATCCAAATGTGAATACTGAAATTATTCAGCAATACTAGATTGCCTGTTTCCCTTTAGCTGCAATTCTGATTTTTTTTTTTTTTTTTTTTAAAAGCTTTAGATTAATTCATGTTTCCAGAATCACAGGCTCAAAGAATCATAGAATGGTAGGGGTTGAAAGGGACCTCTGAGATCATTGAGTCCAACCCCTCTGCCATCACAGGAACACCTAGGCCAGGCCACACAGGAACAGATCCAGATGGATCTTGAAAGTCTTTAGAGAAGGAGACTCCACAACGTCTCTGGGCAGCCTGTTCCAGTGCTCTGTCACTCTCACAGTAAAGAAGTTTTTCTCCATGTTGAGGTGAAACTTCCTGTGTTTCAGCTTGCTACCATTACTTCTTGTCCTATCACAGGGCACCACAGAAAAGAGACTGGCATATATATAATAATGGTCACATCCTGGAGCGAAAGATACAGACACATACTATCCTACCAAGACTAGAGAGGTATCTGCCTGACTCATCACAGAGTTACCATCCAATCTATAAACTCAAGTACATGGCCTTACTCAGTAGATAAACTGAGCAAGACACAGAGGTCTGCAGTGAATGCTACATGTTCACAGAACAAGAATCATGGTATACTGCCTGGAAAAACTGTGGTGACCATAGCACAGCTAAGCCTCATGCCATTTTAGATACCAGAATAGTCTGGGTATCTCTGGAGATGCTGTGCTCTGGGTTAGCAGCAGATATGTGGAAGCATAGACATAACGGAAGACCAAATTCTGGTCTTCTGTGCCTTCACTCTTGTGTTTCAAATCAGTGAATGAGCCCATTTGTTTAAGGCAGACTAAGCAAAGTTTCAGACCAAGACAGGCAGTTTTCAAGAACACACAGGTGACTGGTAACAGAAGGAAAGGATACAATCCTCACCTTTCCAAATCAGCTTTCTAAATAGAACTACTGAAATTCTACATATTAGATATTACAGTCTCTAAAATAATTTCTGTGTCCCTGTGGGATGAAAGATACTGAATATATGAAAATGTTGTTGGTTTCTTTATACATTCTTGTTACACCCAAGCACATCACAGATTAATTCAAAGAACTCTTTTTGAGCTGTTTTTTGAAAATAATTTTTATCTTCACTTTTTTGCTTTAAAAAACATTTTCTTAATCCAAAATACTAAAAATCAGTTATCAAAACTGCAGCTTCTTAACAGGTATTTAGTATCACAAACTGAAATAATCCATATGTACAGTATCTTACATGTTCTCTTTTTGTAAAAATACCAAACCAAACAAGAAAACAAAACAAAACTCATTGTTTTGTGCATAGTATGATACTTGATAGCACTAAAAACCTTATTTCACTGTCAGTCTGTGTGTAAAATAAGATGAAAGCTGAGTTTAAAAGACTTTAAAGTCAGCTCTTGTGAAAGAAAGATATTGGTATCTTGACAGTTCAGTCAATCTTTTCAAAACGATGCACAGAATCTTAGATGGTTGTTTTAGTTTTTGTGTTCCATCATGTGGGAAACGTAGAAATTAGACGAGTCTCGTAGTTTTTATTTCGTAGCACATAAGCACCACCTTCTGGTAAAAGCTGGTATTTCTCAGTGAGTATAGAGGAGATCCTGTTTATTACTGAAAACTCTATAATGTTGCCAGTTTTTACACTGTAACAAGACAATTAGCTTAAAGAAATGTCTTTATGTTAATAATCGTTGTAGTAACTATTATTACCTAATTACTCACGATATTTCATAGGGTAATAACAACATTACTTTAATTCCAGTAAGCTTCATTCAAGTACAAGGGAACATTGAGATACTGTTGCTCAGTATGATATGCAAATCAGAAGCTGAATTATCATGCTTTTGTAAAAAGTCTAGTGAAGACTGTTTTAGATTCTTGCGTATAAGCATCAGGGATATTTCAGGAGAAGGTATTCAATGGAATACTGAAGTCAGTATCTCAGTAAAAATGGGAACTAATAGATAGGGCTGATGAGCGGCACAATATGTCATCTGTCAAAGGCAGAAAAGCCCTAATAGAAATGTGATAATAAAGCTTGAAGAGGTGGGTTGGTTTTTTTTTTTTTTTTTATGCAAAAGAATAGGGATCTCTGCTTTTCAGAAAAAATAAATAAATCAGTAGTGATCAAACATAGCCTCAGTGTAAGACTGTGGAACCTTCTTGAACAAAGACTGAGTTCAAGGCAATGCCCAGGTTACATAAGTAGTTCAGGTGTGCTGAACTTGCTATCAGCCAGGTGCTGGAGAGGGCTTTTGAACCTCTTCTTTTGCCTGATCCCAGGGAAGGGGCAAAACTACTGTTCATTGTATTGCTTTAGCCTGTAGCTCAGTGTGCAGATGGCAGTTTCTTGTGGGAGAAGGCTGCACTGGTCTTGAGTTTTCTAGAAGACAAAGGAAGTGATTTCATGAGGGCAAGAAGCTGCTGCTTCTGTACCACCACATAACCAACACAACAAGAAGGATATGTGCCGTATTAGGCACGAAGATTATCAACGAGATGAAGGCAGACCCATGTGTTTTTTTGATATATTTTCTAAGAAATATCTAGCACATTCAGGCAAATTAAAATAATAAACAGTGATAATTGTTAATATAATAAAAGTGCTGTGCTTTGCATGGCATGTCTTTGAACTGTAAACAAGGAGAGTAACACTGGCAAGACAAAACAGACTTCAGGAAATTCAGCAAATGGCTGCACAACAGGGAGTAGTTTTCAAAAACCATGAAAGAATTGGGTAACTTGTCAGACCGCTTCAAGATTATATTGATAGACAGCATTTTTATTAGAAAGCTTGCGGTTTGGTTTGGGTTTTTTTTTTTCAGATTTGGTCACAAAAACAGATGTTTTAAATTATTGGGTTAATGTTTTGCAGGTGGTGATAATTATTTAGACTTTGAAAAAAAAGCATATTGGAGAAAGTAGAAGACCTTTATTTTCCAAGTGCCCCACTAGGGAAACATGCCAGAAAGCCTCTGCATCTGTTCAGAGTGTAATTGAATCAGTCATTGGAATTTTCTGTACATTGTCACATTATGCTTTATTAATACACAAGACAGTGAGATGCCTGTTTAGGGGAATTTATGATGTGAATTAAATGATAAATTCAGTGAATAGTTGAGGTTGGAAGTGACCTCTAGAGACTGTCTACTCCAGCTTCACTGCTTAGAGCAGGATCAGCTAGAACAGGCTACTCAGGACTGGGTGCATTTGGGTTTTGAATACTGCCAAGGAAGGACATTCTACAGCCTCTCTGGGAAACGTAGTTTGGTGTTCAATCACCCTTACAGTAAAAAAAGCTTTTTCCTCTGTTTAAACAGTATTTCCTGTATTTAAGTTTCTTCCTACTGCCTCTTGTTCTGTCACTGAGCACCACTGATAAGAATCTGACTCCATCTTTTTTAGCACATCATCCCCTCTCTGCTCTCAGGTATTGATACACAGCTTCTCCAGGCTGAACAGTCCCAGCTTTCTCAGCCTTTCCTTGAATTCAGACACCCCAATCCATGAATCATCTTCTTGGCCCCTCAGTGAACTCACTCCAGTATTGGTGTCAGTACTAACCCATACAGTCAAGTGGTCGGTTTCCAGCTAGATTTGTGCCACTTATGACATCATCTTGATCCTGGAAGTTGAACCAGTTTACCATCCATCTCTCTGTCTACTTAACTAGTTTGTACTTCATCAGTTTATCTATAAAGATGTTTTGGGAGACAGTGTTAGATGAAATCAAAATAAATACCAGCCACTGCTCTCTCCTCATCCACAAAGCCCTCCAGTTGTGTAGTAAACAATAAAACATGCAAAGTGAGTAATATGTGAAAGATGGTTGGTTACATAGTTACAGACAGCATGTATTGATTTAACAAAATGATGACACTAGCTGGCTGTATTTTGTAGAAAAGGATAGGACATGTTTTATTTGAGGACATGATCAGATATGAAATTAGGAATAGCAATGCTACAGAAAAAGAACCTTGAGCAATCACTACAGTGAGGACAGGGTCAGATTCTACCTTATGTAATTGTTTCAGGTAAAACAGATGCTTGCTTACTCATAAGAACAGTGAGTCCTAGGTGTAACATTTTAAAGCATTTTTGTAATAACTTACCTTAAAGCTCTAAAAGATTCAAGAAATCTAATCCAGAGTACCCATATTTGTCATCACCAAGTGTATTCACAGCATATTTTTCTCATTACCACAAGTAGCACAGGGCTTCTAATGTGCCCTATCTCCAGATACCCTGTCTGCCTCTGTCCTTTTGATAAAAAGGTAAGAGTGAATGAGAATCTGTCATGGCAAACCTGTTAAGATCTGCATTTTTACAATAAATTTAAAACTTTATTTCTGAGAGGCACTTTTTTTTTTTTCTGATTATTAATTGCATCTATGCCTAAAAGCATTTGTCTTGATATTAGTTATATCTATTACAGCAGGATTTCTTTTTAAAGATTCTTATCAGTTCAGGAGAAGATATTGTAAAGGACTGAACACCTCACATTCACGTTCAAGTCAAAAGGTGCGATGTGTCTAAAGCTTCCATACACCACTATGCCATAACAAATTATATGTTGAAGTGTCAATTCTAGATAAAAGTAGCTGATAATATCAACAGTGTTAATTTGCAGAATAATTCCAATCTCTTCTGAGGTAATATGAAGAGAAATTCAATGTGCAGCATTTAGTAGAGCTCTCAGCAACCAGGTTTAGTTAAAGATGTCCCTGCTCACTGCAGGGGTGTGGACTAGATGACCTTTACAGGATCTGTGCAACACAACCTGTTCTCTGATTCCATGATTTTTGCAGTGTCCTCAACCTCAAAGATCGAAACAGCAGCAGAGACACAGGACTGCAACTGGGCCAAACATGGTGTCAAGGGGAGCAAAGGGAATGGGGAAATAGGACCTGGAATTTATAGAAGACGCATATGGTATAGTCAGAGGTAACGTGGAGTCAGAGATCAAACAGAAAAGGGCAAGAGCTGAGAGTGTTATTTACCAAATCATACCACTGATGCCAAGGACATCTTAATGGGAGCAAGAAGAAACCATCAACTTTAACATCACCTCGTTTAATTCTGTCATTAAAACCAAGGATATTTTGCTGTCATCTCCCATTCTTTCTTTGCTGGCAGTATCTGATAACTAGCCCTGGACTACCCCAGAGAGCAGGCCTCCTTGCTGGCTTGGAACTGTTCAGCTCTTCCACCAACAGGTCACAACAAGCCCCCCAGCACCTGGATTATGGGTCTAGGCCTGGGATTTGAAATCCAAGACAAGAACAAATTGTGGGTTTCTTCCCAGAAAAGCTGACCCGCACACTGGGAAAGACTCTGTGCAGCTAAGCAGACAGAGCAGCCTGGTGGACTTGCAACTTCCATGGGTTGATGTGCAGTAGGACACCCTCACAATGGCCTGACCCAGCGCGCTGGCTCCCTGTGCGTTACAAAGGCCACCCACCCTGGGGCTCCACACAGACCTCCCTGCAGCTCTCGAACAGCCCCAGATCTCACTGGAGTGGGGGTGTTTCCAAAGAACCACAGCTCCGCTCCCACCAGAGCAGCCCTGAGGACAGGGCTGGTGCGAGGTGTTGCCACCTTTCTTCAGGGGACCCACAGCAGGGAGGGGCAACCCCTGCTGCACTGGGAGTAATAGCAGAGACTTTTCCTGCCATTTTCATGCCTTTCAGTTCTTTTATTGAAAAATAATTAGACTGAGAAGGTTTAGGGGCCAGGGATCTCCTGGGGACTGGAATGAGCCTCAGCTGCTGTGCTGGCCGTGCTCTGTCCAGCCCCTAAGGGGGGCTTCCTCCCAGAGTCACTGACGGCGGGGTGGCTTCTTGCGGGGCTGGGAGGGGTCCTCAGGGTTGCTGGCCCTCCTCTTTGGGGCTCGCCTGGGCTGTCCTAGGGAGCGTTGGCTGCTCCGGCGGGGAGTGGAGGGTCCAGCCACAGCCTCCTCTGGATCTTCCTGTGGCTCCTCTTGGTTGCGCTGGGTGGGAAGGGGTGCAGATGGGGTGTTGCTGGTACCCCCACGAAGGTCTGTTCTGTGGGCAGAGGAGCCCCCTCGGGAGGGGGTCCAGGCTGCAGCCACAGCCTCCTCTCTGTCCTCCCACTGCTGTTCTCGCTCCCCATGGGTTGTAATGGGGGCAGAGGAGGGGATGCTGGGACCCCATTGAAGGCCTGTGCTGGGGGCAGAGGATCCCCCTGGGGAGGCAGCTGGGCTGGGGGCAGCTACGGGGCTGCCCTCCCTATCCTCAGCACCACGGGTGGCTTGGAGGCCCATGTAATGTCGGGCCTCCTCGCTGCATAGGCGCACAGCGGCATCAACAAGCTGGCGGACGAAGCTGCTCGTGCGCGCACCAAGAACGTCCTGCAGCTCCCGGGTCAGAGTCTCCCCATCCAGACCAAAGAAGCGCAGGCTGAAGAGGATGCGGCTCTGCGCTTCTGCTGCTTCCTGGTCATTCCCGAAGAGCTGCCCCAGCTCCTGATGCAGCCAGGGCAGCAGGGCTTGGAGGATGGTGGATTGAACCCGGAAGATGAACGCCCAGGTGTAAGCATAAAAGTCTCCCACAAAAGTCACGGGCATAGGAAATGTGGCTGGTGGCTGGGCTGCTGCGGGTGGAGCAATAACAAGCTCCTCAAAGACATCGTCCGCCTGCACCGAGTGCAAGATGGAGCTCATCACCCTCTTGCAGAGGGGGCACTCGGGCTTCATCTCTGCCCACCGCATGATGCACGGGTGGCAGAACTGGTGGAGGCACGGCATCACGTAGCTGGCCTCCTCCCAACTGTCCAGGCAGATGGGA
>WTSP01014254.1:0-63598 GCA_025331215.1 Actenoides lindsayi | reverse complement strand
CTGGAGTACTGCGTCCAGCTCTGGAGCCCTCAACACAGGAAAGACATGGACCTGATGGAGCGGGTCCAGAGGAGGGCTAGGAAAATGATCAGAGGGATGGAACACCTCTCCTATGAAGACAGGCTGAGGGAGTTGGGGTTGTTCTGCCTGGAGAAGAGAAGGCTCTGGAGAGAACTTATAGTAGCCTTCCATGTACCTGAAGGGGGCCTACATGAAAGGTGGAGAGGGACTGTTTACAAGGGCATGCAGTGATAGGTCAAGGGGTAATGTTTTTAAACTAGAGAAGGGTTCTTTCCTATAAGGGTAGGGAAACACTGGAACAGGTTGCCCAGGGAGGTGGTGGAGGCCTCATCCCTGAAGACATTCAAGGTCAGGCTTGATGAGCAACTTGATCTAGTTGAGGATGTCCCTGCTCACTGCAGGGGGGTTGGACTAGATGACCTTTAGAGGTCCCTTCCAACTCAAGGCAGTCTATGATTCTACGATTCTATGAAATCTCCCTGATCATGAAAGTTGTAGATTTGAAACCACATAGGCTGAACAAAGCTGGACTTGTTTCCTGAGATGGTGCTCCACCACTAGGTTTTCACACAATGACAACAAAGGCAGCCACGGCTGCTGTTGCTCATCTATTTTGCCTACTGTCCTAAGAGTACAAGACTTATGGGGTCACAAGGTTATTCAGTTCTTCAAGTCTTTCCGCACATTCAACTCCCATAACTTTTAAACTGGTCCAAATTCAATAAAAATGGTAAAGTGTCAGAGTTTCTGGAAAAACAAGAATATAAGTAGAGGGGAGAAATCAAACTTTATGCCCATGGTGAGAGAAAAGTTGGTAGGATATACAACACATACAAGGTGTCAGAAGAGGCTTTAGCATATACTATCTTGTAGCTGGTAGAACATGTGAGAAACTTGTACCATCTTAAAGATCTGTATCACAAAACCAACACACATCCATGGGAAACAGGTATCATTTCTGTCTTGTGGCATAAATGGCTTTTAGAGAAAGCATTCAATCTACCCAGAAGGAATGCCAATAGATATCTAACCTTCTAGCTAAAATTCTGGGCTGTAGCTCCAGGGTGGATGCAAACATTTGAGCCTCGGGGAAAAGTAAGATTTTAGACACTGTTCTGCTCTCTATTCCCCACTGACTACCTCTGTGAGCCTTTCACTCACTTTGATACTATTCTTGGGAAAGAAACTCCTACTTTATGGCATGAGGTGAGTCTAGTGCAGCCCTACAAATTCTCTTGCAAAGCCCACATGACAAATGTTAAGTGTTGCAATTCCTGACCTGTTCTGAAATTTCCATTCTGATTGTAAGAAATTTATACCATGATGTTGTCTCTTGTCCTGTGTCTCTAATTCTGCCTGGCTGTTTTCACAGCTGTCTTTCATGGATGTGTGAAGTCAAGTCAGTTTGTTATATGAAAACTGTGAGCACTATTACTGTTTCTCTCCTATAAAATCAAGTGTTGTAAGAGTTCCCCTACAGAGCTAGAATCATAACCCCTGTTTAAGACAATCTGAGCTGTTAGATATAGATACATTACAATAGTGAGTCTATGTAAATAAACTAATATTAGCCTGACTTCTTCCATGACTTCTGAGGATTCAGTGACAGTGGTTTTAATCTCTGCCAGACAAATAGCAGTTTCAGTTGTTGAGGCA
Organism: Actenoides lindsayi; assembly: GCA_025331215.1. Taxonomy (NCBI): domain Eukaryota; kingdom Metazoa; phylum Chordata; class Aves; order Coraciiformes; family Alcedinidae; genus Actenoides; species Actenoides lindsayi. The sequence continues at coordinate 61,921 of WTSP01014254.1, read as the reverse complement.
GATGGCGGAGGCACTAGATCTGATAACAAGCATGCCTAAAATGACTTACTGACTCTTCAGCAATTTTTGATGTTAAGGAGTGAGGAAAATGTATGCGTCTAAAACAAGACTATTACCAAACCAGCAAGAGATGTCTGGATGAGTCTGTTTTTCATCCATATGATTAAAAGGAATGAAGACAATAGAAGAGGAGAGGTCTCAAGCATTGGGAAGCTGTTGGTACATCTCCTCTGATGGACTAATAACAGCTTCAGTTCCCCTCCTCCATTTTAAAAAGTCAATACTTAAGCTGATAGCTCACATTCCTGTAGGAGCCCTATACTTACATTCATAAGCTTGACATTCCATTCTAATCATTTCCCAAAGTAAACTTGTAAGTAGGTGTGATTCTTACTCAGAACTGTAAAGCAAAGATATTAGATCCTAGCTACAGATGTGCAGATTAGTGTATCTAGCTTTTTACCTTGTGAACCCCAGTAGGCTCATGTTGATTGGCATTCAGTTTAATACTTTAAATTACACTATGGAATAATTATGTTAATCCATAATGTCTGTATTCATATACATTATGGAGTATATTTCAGAAAATTAATTGACCAAATGAATGTCCTTGGCTTTCATTTCTCCACTTTCAGCCTTTTTTTTCTTTGTCTTCTACTGCTCCCATGTCCACGTTCTCGTCCCCAGCGCAAGAATTGTCCATTTTACTTATCAGTCAAGCACCCAATAAACTTTGTCTGTGCTAGGACAAGTAATTCATGAAGACCTTTCCAGATATCACCATTCAGTGATGTAATTTCTTGGTGACTCATGAAGAGTTTTGCTCATATGAATTTGTGGACAGTAGAGATGTTACTGTTTTCCCTTAAAATAAAATCTCATAGTTTCCCTCAAAAGTCATCATTTTGCATTAGATGTTGTTGTTCAAAAATGCTCAGTAATATTTTTCTGAAGCGGTTTTCTGTAACTCTTGGGGCAGCTGCAAAGTTGGATCACAGACCTGTAAACTCAGTGCAGCCACTAACATTAAACATTGTAGGAGGTGAAACAGCCATCTGTGGCCTGCTGGAGAGAGGTGATAAGGGAATCTTGTGAGATATTACTTCTCCCATTCCTCTGAAGGCTGACCCTATCCACTAGAGCAATAAGTATTCCAGGAAAACTGCAAGAGAATATTACTTTTGAGATATGTCCTGCTTAGATATTAGTCATGATGTCTTCCAGATTATCTTTTCAGTGCATCCCAAATTTATCTAAAAAAACCCCTCATGACTTTCATTCATAGGAATGACCACTTCACTGTTATTAATGTAAAGCTAGTTATAAAGTGTTCATGCACTCTCAGGCTCATCCAAGTGTGAGAAAGCATATTTAAGTTGCCAGGGAAGGATTTTCTTGACAGCTTTTTACTTTTGTTCTTCATTATATTACACAGAAATGCAAACATATAAATATTACAACACATTGTGCTGTGCTGTGCTATTTACCTGTTGTTTTGGCAAGAGCATTTAGCCATATGACTTGCTTCTCTTACTTCTTCCTCCTTGTCCTGACATCATGCACGCACACACACGTATGTGTGTGTGTGTGTGATGCTTTCCCTGTAAGTCTGAACAGTTGTAGGCTTTTCAGGCACCAGGGCTGGAAGAGCTGTAAGATACTTGAATTCTGAATAAAGAAATCAAGATTGCAGCTATAAAATGTAGCATGCTTTAGCTTCATGAAGTAGAACATAAATGGTCATATTTGCCTAATAATGCTAGGATTGGCTAGAAAACAACAAATTACAAAATTGCTGATCCTATGCCTTAAGGCTCTGGCACAGCAACATGTCAGGACTGCAGACACTCAAATGACAACTGCAAGGGAGATGAACTTACTGTAACTAGTGCACTGTCATCAGCCTATAGAGACATGATATTTGCAAGAAAATACAAACACACCTCAGGAGCAAAGATTCTGTTTCAAGCTTTACTGTTGTTCAGTTTCACTATTTTTGTAGTGAAGTGAAAGGATATTAAATATTACAAACTGAACTAGATGTGCTACCTTGTTAGCAGTTGAATGTTTTACATGAAGACACCCATACAGATATCATAAAGGTATTACCAGGGGTCCAATTTACCCTGCTGAGAATGTCATTTATTCTGTTTGCACACAGAAAAGCCATTTTTATTTCTGTGCAGTCCCAGAATAGCTAAGTTTAAAGGTCTTTTTCAATAAATATGTAAAAACAAGTGTGGTCTTAAGAGACCACATGCTTATAGATGACTGCAGTTCTTCAGGTACAAGCAATTTAAGAAATACCAGCATTTATTTTTTTTCTATACTCGTAAAGGCAAAGAGTAAAATTGTGTCATGGACACTGTAAATCAGACAAATATGCTCTTCGTTCTTTCTCCTATAGCTAGAACTTATGATTGCTTTTTTTTTTTTTTTTTTTTTTTTCTGTAAAATACTATCTGGAATGGTGAAAAGGATTCTGGATTAAATATTTTTACTGGAACACCACTATTTTCTTAAAATAATTAACAAAAATTATAAGGCATAACAAAAGAATTTTTTTTTATTGAAAAGAATTTTATCTTAAAATTTTGTAATATATGTGAATAATAGCTTTATCTCAAAAAACACCCTAACAGTTTCCCATCCTATTGTTTTTATACACACCTGTTGTGTGCAATTACTTCTTTGTTTTGAGCAATCCTATTTAGGCATCACTAAAATGCTGTTATTTGCATCACTAAAATGCTGGTGTTTTAATAACATTGCAATTCCTTTATGGAAAAAGTTAGAAGTATATTTCAAAAAATTGAGGGTCTACAAAACCTATAGTGGCATAGAAAATAATGATTTTATATTGGATAGTAAAGGAAGTAATCTTATAAAAGTTGTATAAGTGTTGAAACAAAAGGTTTTGCTGTGTGTTATAAGAGTGTGTCAGTCTTCTAAATCTCAGTGGGTGGTCTTAGTACTGGGTCAGGTTACTGGAAAAATGTGTAAATAAATACCTTCTGTCTTTGTACATACCCACTGATATTATCAATAGCATATTTTACTGTTAACTTCCATTGCAGTTCAGTTGGGTTTTTTTCCTTTTTTTTTTTTTTTTTCCCTTTTCAAATTCAGCAAAGTGGCTCTTCTCAGACAAATGAAAACAGCAGACAATTTATGAACTCACATCATTAGCATGCTCCACTATTTGAGTCCCTGTAGTCTTACTGACAAGCTAGACAATTAAACAGTCGTACCTGAGATGGTTGACTTTTAGTAACCACTGGGATGGGTTATGCAGTTTCACAACATGCCACCAAGCGACCTCCCTTTCACTGTTTTATCTCAGGAGAAATACATGTTCAGAGAAATAGATGGTTCCTTAGTTCATTTAATATCAGTAAAAAGTGCTAAAGGTTTCTCTAAATAAAGATATTTAAATGCCAATACTTAAAATAACATTTAAAAAAAAAAAAAAAAAAAAGCTTAGATTAGAACAAGATCTGAACAACTTAGTAAGCTATACCGGAGAACTCTCATATTCCCCTTCCTCAAATCACTCTTCCTTTGGCCTACTACTTAATAATTTCAAGTGGCACCAAAAGATGCAATGATTAAGTGTTTGAGATGACCATCTGCTGTACCTTTGTTTTGTTCAACTGTAGTCTTGTACTAGTGGTAGTATGTCCTCACTAGCCTGTGTACCACAAAATACAGGAGTGCCTTCTTTGGCACATACAGTTTCTTCAAGCATCTCTTCAGAAGACTGAACTGATATATAAGAAGAGTGTGTTTCTATAACCTGAGTTACCGGCTTTTTTGCACATAAGTTTAGCTACCAAAGCATTACATCTTTCCTTATGAAACTAACTTTGATGTAAGATCTCAGGCACCAGCATGTTGGGCTGGATGCTGCTGGGCCTCTTGCTTTCTTCATACTTGAGACTCTTTTGAATAATAGGTCAAGCAACAAAGGTACCAGTGTAATTTAGACAAGAAGAAGGGTGAGTGTTTCCCAGTTAGAGTGACTTATGAAATAGTTCTTATTCACTTATCTTTCTTCACTCTTAATGCAGAGAAAATGTTGAAAAAGATAAAATCAAGGCAGTTTTGTGAGAGATTCCTAACGATTTTTTAAATAAATAATTAAAAAAAAATAAATCAGAGTGTGTGTGGTGTATGTGCCGTTCCTATATTGCTTTCGAAAGGCTTCAACTTTCACAACTCAAAAGCTGTGAATCTGTAGAAACACCACACCTAAGGGACACAATTTTCTTTCTTCTTTAAGTGTTTTACATTCATGTAAGTAAATACTACACATTAAAATGCATTTTAGTTATATAAAAATAGGCTTTTTTCTGTTTGCTTGAAAAGCTGTTATTAATTCAAATATACACTTTTCTTAAAATTAATAGTTGTTAAGTAGCTTTTGGCAAGTATTTTTATGCCCTTCCTGGTCTTCATAAAAAGGATGTAAATTGGGATGGTAATTTTATTTATTTTTTTAATCTACCGTATGTGTTGATCTAACTGAAAAAAATAATTTAAAAAACCCCAACAAAACAAAACAGAGAGAAGCAGTAATCAGATTACTCAATTTACTTAAAATACATATATATGTTTTTAAAATTTCAAGAGACACCAGAAGGAGTTATCCTGAGCCTTATAGTACAGATGTCTGGGGGAATAGCCTGTTCCTTTCTGTCTGGATTGAAAATAATGTAGTACATTACAGTTTCAGTGCTAGATGTCCTTTAAACTGCATACATTCTGTCCTTGTCCCACAGTAATGAAAGAAATCTTGGCAAATCCAGACATTCATAGCTTTCATCTCCTTGTCCCTTTTCAAATGACTGCTAAAACACTCTCAGAGGACTTTCGATTCTTGCTTATTTTGATAAATTAAGGAACAGAAAAACTAGAAATCTGGCAACTTTAGGCATATCCAGCAACTTATACACATATCAAACCAGCTGCCATAATTTTGATGGAAATTTTTAATATATTGACCTATATAGTGGCATTTCAGTGATGATAAAGGGCTCACCCTTCTGTCACGAAGTTATGAAAGCAGTCATTGAATTCATTTAGTAGTCAGTGAAATTTTTGATAGTCAAGCTGTACCAAATAGGGTCCTCAAATGGTAATGATTATGAACAGTGAATTTAGAGACAAAAAATTCCATTGTCAGATGTACAAACACATCAACAGTTATTAATACACAGTAATGAATTACTGAGCTTTTTGTTTGTAAAGAAAAAACTAGGTCTTTCCCTCAAAAGCATTTTGGTTATGTAAATAAAAATCTTCCCAGAGGGGAATGAGGATGAATTGTTAAGCATCTTGAGTTTAAGTATGAATGAACTCAAAAATTGAAGATTTCAGGAATTACCTTTCATACTGAAATCAGGGATCTTCAGTTTTGTCACTCTGAATTACTTTTAAAAATAAATGCTGCATATTCCACATACACAAAAAATCTGGTTTTTCTGTGGTTCTAATTCTTTTTGTATTAATTGTGCTATATTTGGATGACAAATCAGTGTGACAAGCAAATGTATTTCACATTAATCCAGCAAAGCTATGCAAATTTTGCACAGACAAACCTGAATTATAGATAAAAACCCCAGTATTTTGTACTAGCTTACATACATCCAAAACAATTGGAAAAACATTAGATTCATATAAGTGGTGCAATTCTTGATGCACTTTAATCATGATTTGTGACCTAATGTATTATTTTGCAACAGTAAACAGAGTACTAAGGCCACAGAGATCTCATACTCCAGTTTCTGTTCCCTTGTTGAGCATGCTGTTTATTTAAGATTATTTAATACGACTTTGTTTGATGTTGATTAGTAGCACAAGCATAAGCAAACTTCAAAGTCTGAATTTATTGGAAAAGTTTAATTACTTATAGAGGTAAAAAAGTACAATAATATTCTCCTATTCTTTGCCTCATAGATCAAATATTTTTGCTAATATAATTTGTTACAAAGTCTGTGATTTCTTTTTAATTTTGATATTTCTATTTTTAAAAAAGTCTGGGCTTAGAATGGATTACATCTGATGTTGCTAACATTTCCTGGAAATGGAAAACTGTGATAACAGCTGCTGTCTTGGCTCATTTTCAGTTGGGTTTTTTGGTTTGTTGGTTTTGTTGTGTTGTTTGGATTTTTTTTTTATTTTATACTGCAGCAATTTACAAGTAGTTACAGCTATCTCTAGTAGGCTTACATCATTAGTAAAACATCGTAACTCAGTCAAATGTTTCCTTTCCAATCAGAGCACTTCCTCCACTTATTGAATTGTTGACTTTCTGAATAGTATTTATAGTAACACTACTTACATTTTAAAATAAATGCTAATTTATGAAGTAACTGAAAGCTAGCTGCATATGGAAGATGACTATAGAAAGAATCTTTATTTTATGCTAAAGCAAAATGCCTTCACTGAGAATTAAGAAACTCTTGGAAACATCTTAGATAATACCAAGTTGATTTATATCAAAAGTATATAAATTATATTTTTCTAGGACCTACGATGAACAGAAATGTCTCTATATTAGTATTCTTTTTGAATTGCGAACATACATGCTCTCTTCTTGTATTGAAACATTCTTCTGCAATATTAACATTACTGTAGTATTGTAGTGATAAGCCCTGTGATGAAAAATAGAAGGAAGAGCTAAGTAGAGCAAGAGACAAGGAACTCTTAAGTGTTGATAGTGTCAAAAAACAGATCTGTGCATATTCAAAGCTTTGGCATCCTTAAAGTACATTACTACTTTCCTCTTCAATGTCTTAAAGTGATTCGAAAGATACATGTTAATTTTTTTTTAATTATGTTTTCATAGTTTCAAGTCAGGGTGTTAATGATTTTTTTATTAATTTTTCAGCTAAATCTGTGCCTCTTGCTTCAGTATATAATTAAGATTCCAAAAGCAATGTTATATATTCAGGTTAGAATCTGTTACTATGCCAAAACTTTAAGTTTGTTTTCTATCAAAAGAGATAATAATTCTCCTAAATTTTAAGCAAATCCTCTTTCACCAAGTAAGTTTTAATATGTAAGGAGTGGCACCTCCTTTCACCACATTTGAAATGGCTGTCAAAAAACGCTGCCAGCTTAAGGGGCCCTCTGCACCATTTCTCCTTCTGGGATTACTCTGTACTGAGCAACTTCAGGTATTTCACCCTGAGCAACCTGACCTAATTTTGAAAATGTAGTTGACTTTGAGCAGGGCATTTGGACCAGACAGCTCCAGAGGTTCCTTCCAACAGAAACTAGTCTATGAACTCCTCTTTTCAATGCTCTTGCTTTGAGACCAGCCTCCCTGGGGCCACTTTGCACTTCTGTGTGCACATAATCTAGATATGTCCGAAGAAACATGTAAAAACTGGTGTTCATGTTGATCTGAGCTTTCTGGAGTGGAACATGGGGTTTTCTGAATGGGTTAGTGATGACCAGGAGTAGTAACCTCCTGGTGGCTTTTCCTTCACCCAAGTGGAATCAACCGGCAATGTCCCTCCATTACTTAGCAGAAGAATTTTAGAGTCTCAGCCTATGACTTTTCACAGACTTTCTATTAAATGATCAGGAAGACCAAACTACTTCATCCTTCCTGGAACTGACGATTTCAAAGCACAGTTCTGAGTCACAGTGAAAGGAAAGGTGCAAAGGAGCCCTCCTCCCTCCCACTGTGCTGACTCATCAGGGGCTTTCATTTTTCACTCTGGTCAAGAAGCCAACATCTTTAATGACATCCTAATGAGACAACTTTGAAAAATTAATTAAGCTCAGAACTGTACCTAAGCAGTGAACTTATGCAATGTGAACCCTGACACACATGCATGTCAGTCTACAGCTGAAATCAGCTTCCATTTATTTTTTGGTACTGATGCTGACTCCTGTAAGGGATAAAGTCTTGAAATTTTCCACAAAATATTTTAATGCTAGTTTGTACTGCTTAACTGTATATTATTCTATGATAAGCTTTTCTGCAGGAATACAATTGCGTACTGAGAAATATATCTGCACTTTACAATCCCATCCCTGTTGGGTTTTTTTAAGTAAAAATCTTACTCAGCTAAGCAGTTAGTGTTTTGGATTATTGTAATCATTTTAATTGCTGGAAATACCTGTTGGTTTGACTAGGATGAGCTGAGCAGCTTAAAAATTATTTTTACCATAATTATATTTTACCATAAATAGTACTTTCATAATCTACAATATAAAGTCAAAAAGCATGATTTGTGACTGATCCCTTCCATGACTTGGAGCACGTCACTTTACCTTTCAGTGTCTCTGTTTCTCAAGATTCAAAAAGGGAGGAATGATGCCTCTCTTTCCAAGATGCTCCGTCACTGGATGTGATCAAGACCAGGTTGGATGGGACTTTAAGCAAGCTGTTGTAGAGGAAGCTGTCCCTGCCCATGGCAGAGGGGCTGGAACTATAAAATCTCTAAGGTCCCTTCCAACCCATACCATCCTCTCATTCTATGATTTGTGTGTATATATGCTCTCAAAAGTTAAATAAGTAAAAAATATGAATGGCCTCTGACTGATTTGATTAAAAGCTTGCTTAAGCTGGGGACAGGGGGCTTCCTTCACAGTCTCTTCAGAAATCTCTTTTAAATATTATTCCATCCCCCAACACTAAACATTCCTCAGATATTTAACATTAGGGGAAATTGTAACATTTCAAGATCTGTGATACCTCTACAATAGGTGTATGAAAACTCTGGTTTTAATTTGTGATTTCAATAAAGCAGAACCTTGGGAACAGCCACCACCAGGAGTGAGCTCTGGTATCTGTGAGATACTTAGAGAGAGGTACTTTGACATATTTGGAGGATTCAAAACCCTCTACTTGAGACCTGGCCTGCCTTGAAATGAAATCTAATAAACTGAAACAATGCCTTGGACGCTTTCAGGTGCTAACAAATGTACAAAGACAAGAATAGATCTGACTGAGCTTTAAGGGTTGGTCTACCTTTCTTGTCCACTCCAGGACTTCAAAACTGCCCTATCAAGCTCTTAATGCACTAGAAAAACTGTCTTATCCTTCTTTAATGTAATACAATATTATATTTGTAGCAGTACTTTAGTGAAATTTTGAAATTAAATGAGATAGAATATAAATAATACTAGAATTTCTTTAATATCCTGAATCATGAATAGAAGCAGGGCTAGACTCAAATACAAACCATGTTATAAAGCAAAATTCAAATCCTCTTCTGTTCCCTGCCAAATGCTGAGTTCAGTCCCTGAGGGTCTGAGCAGAGTTTCCTCAGTTACAGCAGCAGTGCTGACAGCAGGGCAGGGAGTGCCAATCTCTGGGCTTCATGTGTGGGGTGATTTCATCAGCTAGCGCAGGTCTCAACAGGTGCAAAACCTTTTGCTTCACTCTTAAGGACCATAAAACCCTTGGTGCGTGGTTTAGGAGACTAGGAACTAACTTTTTGATCCAGAAAGGTAAATGAAATCTTTTCCTGGCTGTAATCCTCTAGATCTGTTTAGCATTGCTTCAATATGTTTCTTCTAAACACAGAAATAGCATTTGCTCTGAAAAGATTTCTTGATGCATGCTGAATTTGCCAGACATTTCACTTTGAGACAAAGATATGACAAATGTGCTTCCTAGCATTTTCGTGTTGATTTATTCTCCCTCACAAAGGACAACTACATAAAGAACTTGAATCAGATCCATGTTCACACTTTACATATGCAACATTTTTGTGGCTGACAAAGTTGGCTTCTCATGCAAACTAACTTGGAAATAGAGTCAAACCAGAGAAGGGCATGCTGAGACCGCTATACTTCAGTAGCTATTTTTTTCCAACTAATCATCATTACTATTATGACTAGATATTTACCCTTAGGTGCATTGGGCAGATCATTCTGACTCATCTGTTTAGTGGATGTTGTCCTGCTGGGTTAATGATTATCTTTTTTGTCTGAAAGATTTGTTAATTCCTATAACTGCATAGGATAGCTATTTTAGTACTTACCAGGTGACCTCAATGCTGACATAACCTTTCTGGTGTTGTTGGATGTAGCTTGTGTCATGACATTAATGTGAATTATGGCTGTCTTGAGGATATAAACCTTCATATAGCACAGATGGTCTCTAGGAAAAAAAAGTAATGACAGTCTGCACATCACACATTCAATCTTCCCTTGCAGACTATTTCCTTTATCATTGCTTCATTCTCTTAGGCACCTTTTAAACAAGCATCCACGGCATCACTTATTGTACAGACTGTGCTCTAAAATGAAGACTGTAACATGGGATTCTGGAAAATACCTCTGCTACCAACATTATCACAGTGTCTTGTTGGCCTCCTCCAAACTTGCTTAGCAACGTGTCACCATTGTTTCCAGAGAGTTCATTTTTTTACTACTTTGAAAGAATGATGAAAGCTGTGTAAGCTCATTAGCAGAGCATGTGTGTAGGCTTAAAATTACAGATAATGGTTGGAAAGTCAGTCATTCCTTTACATATTTGCCAAGACTTAGGTCAAGGTTCAGGGTTTCCTTTGCTCAAAAATCAGAAATACATCCAGGTGTGCTGGGGAGTGCTGGCAGTGCACATTCAACACAGGTGATGAGGCACAGTTGATCTCAGTTGTTTTCCTCAAGAGGAAACCATTGCACTTAGTTGTGATCTGCTTTTCTTTTTGCATTAGTATTTTGTGTAAGTTAATCATTTTGTTTAATAGCTCTTAGTGTTTTCTATGCACTCTCATATTTATTATTTCTAACATTATATTAAATGCATTGTAGTAAACTTCGATATCATAACCCTGGCTTCTCATATTAGTGAAATAAATAGTTAATATATAGGAAAGTATTTGTCTGCTTAAGAGTCATCGTCACAAAAAGAATTACTCAAAAGCTCAGTACTTGTATGTCACATCTGTATTTCTGCAAACATTTTACAAAAAACAAAGTGATACAAATGTGTGTAAGGAGTTTGAAAAACTGATATATACAAAATTAACTTGGAGTGCAATCAGATATTTTACAGGAAAATTCAGCAAAAGGATTATTTCTACCCATGTTCAGTTTTTTCTTCATGAGTGTGGTTCTTCAGTATTTACTGGTAACAAAGTCACAAACTTTAAATCCAGATCCTTGGACTGAAATCCAGGAGAGGATGTGAGGATGGGTGCAGTTGTACCTCTGCACTCCATCAGCCTAAGGACATGGAGGCTGCAGTGGGAACAAAATCTGCCCTCGCATTTGTGTGTCCCATGTTTCTACTGTGAACGGCAGGCACTGCACAAGAAGTTTGTTGCATTGTCTTGACAAATATGTCTTTTGCTGCCTGGCTGAGAGTGTCAGTAAGCAAGCAGTGTAACGTGAGATGATAAATGTATGATATGGGCGCATTGCCACCACTGCCCGGAGTGAGACCACTGACTGTGTGTGGACTACTCTACAGCAGTGTGACAGCTGCTCCACCTGGACACTACACCACACCTGAGCTGAGAACACTATGCTCCTACCAAATTATTTTTGATGTATGTCTTGGAATATACCGATGTTAAGATAGTTGTCAGAATATTGTTTTAAAATAAAATGAAATATATTTTCATCCTTAAATCTCTCAGCATCATTGCAGCTAGTTATTTCTTATTCTTGCATTTTTTGTTGTCACAGTTCACACTGATTTTTTTTTAAGAATTATACTCTGTGTGTATGAATGTGCATCACCCTTGATAGACCATGTTAGAGAAAGCAGCAGTAAATATTAGTGCATCTAGGGTCAGCAGTGATTTGTCCTTTTGATATTGACTTAATTTTACACATCTTTCAGGCAGCTGAAATTAAATGAGTAGCATGTTATGTTCCAAATATCTCTTTTAGATCACATGACATCCCCTGAATCAGGAATAAAGTGTGTGAATATGATGTCTAACATGTAACAAGCCTAGAACAGTATCTATTTAAGCTTATCTTAAGCCACATTTTGTAGATAAGCGTTTATGCATCTGGCAGTAGAATTTTGTCCTCAGTAAACAATGTTAGAAATAAAGAAGTAATGGTCTTAAGAGAATCTTATAAAAGAATCTGTTTCCTTTATTTTTGTTAGGATTTTCACTTAGATACTGAAGTAATGTGTACATGAACAAATTTTGAAGGCATATGAAGTCAGAGCCTGAGTAGAGACACCAAAACCACCCTATTGTCAAATTCAGCCCTGTTTCATGTCACAGAGCAAAGTTTCTCATAGAGGCACAGTGACTGACCAGCAACTGCAGTAATTTTAATTTAATTCTTGTGGTTTTTTTTACTTTCTTAACCAGTTAATTCCGGCGATGGGATAGACTACAGCCAACAGAAGCGTGAAAATATAGGAGATCTGATTCAAGAGACACTGGAAGCCTTTGAACGCTGTGGTGGAGAAACTGCTTATATAAACATTAAATACATGATCCCTACATATAAGTCGTGCGAATTAAACTGAGTTGTATCAAATAGGATGACTCTATTTGTGTTCTAAAAAAACTGTATCTGTCTCTGTATGACATCTTTTTAGTCATGCTTTTTTTTCTCTACAGCTGCTAAAATAGTAGCTTCTGGGGCATTAGAGTGCTAGCGCTATTGTGAACAAGGCTTTCCGATACATAAATAGTGCCTGTTCCTTTGATTACAATGGTGTACTGTGCTTGTTTGTTCCCTGAAAGAATCGCTCCTTTATAACAGAGCTGACTCGAGCAGGAATCTGAGTTAAACCTTCACTTGTATAGACAATAAAACTATAATTTTCATACGCAATTCAGCATTTGCTGTTCTGTGTCCGCTTGCCCTGAGGGTGATGTCAGAGGCTGTAACAAGAAGAGTTTATGCTGGCTGCTTAATAGGTGTTTGTCATGGAAGAGAAACACCAGTTCAGCAATGCCTCTCTAGCAGCTGTGCTGAATAATGTGCATTGGCATACAATAAAACTGTTGAATGTATATACCAATTACACCAGGAAAATTTATATGGTCCATTATAAAGCACTGTCATTAAATTCATTCATGTTTCTCACACACTCCTGATGTCAGCTTCCAGGTGTTTACCTTTCACGGAACTTGGGGTTCCTCTTGGTGAACATCAGCACATTCATCAGGCACAACCATAGTTTTGAAGAAATGAAGCCCAGAGAATACTTCAATAAATCAGATGAAAAATACAGAATACATAATATCTCAGTCGCTAATGACACTGGTAATCTGGCTAAACACAGAATATACATGCATATTTTTAAAGGGCACTGGGTATTTTTTGTAACTGCGAGGTTGTTATTGTTTTTCTGTTGTTAGTATTATGGTCTATATGTGTACAAACAATGTAACTGTTGTTACAGGAATCTCTTACAATTTCCTACTCAGTTAGTTTCTCCCTGCTTACCCACAACACAGAATTGATATAATCATGGATTTAAGCAAGGCTATTGAGATTGACTTTATTGCTTTTTAAGCATTTCTATGGAATAAACCTACAAAACACCCACCAAGTTTTATAATCTCAAGGACAACCATTTAAAAATACCGACTCAGCTCAAAACAAATCAAGACATACAAGCTTTATCTAAAAAGCATGAGATTTTTAAAAGTACAGACTTTGGGCTCATTTTGATTTTATTGTGGTTTCTGGAAGCTCTAAAATTATATGCAAGTTACACATTCAAGTGTTTCTTTGTAACTGTTAGAGCTTGAAATGCAGTCTTTGGTGTTAGACACATGAGACTTTTTCCAAGTGCTTATCCCCATCCATATTCACACCCTGCAAGTCTTGCCTGTGTGAGAGACACAGCCCCTGTGCTGCCTTATTCTGTTGGATACACACTGGAAATGTGGGGAGCACCTTCCCACCTGCCGAAACTTGGAGCTGGATCTGTTGTTAGCCTGACATTAGACTAGCCTTTTTCTGTTCCATGGGATCTTCAACCTGAAGATTTTTTTTTTTTTCCTTTACTTTCTTCCCTTTCCTGTAATTGGAAAAAAGATAAGAGGAAGATTTTTACTCTTCTTTCCTCCTTGAGGAACTGCAGCATCAAGTGATGCCACTAGACACGAGTGCTCACCAGTCTCCCCAGTATAGACATAGCTGATTCAGGTGTGCCTTTTTCTCAGGCTGCAGAGACCTTTATTATTCTATCTGGATTTTGGTTCTTACTGGCTTTTCTTTTACATGTTGCCAGGGTTTCCCCAGGTCCCTAGAGTTTAGGGAGTGTCTATCCTGTGGCTAACACACTTTTGTGATGGATAAGCACGTCCAATACACTGCCTCGCATTTAGGGTGTCTTTAAATCATTCACCTCCTGGTCAGAAAAGAAGGTGAAGCCTGGCTGTAGGTCCATGTCTTGGGAAACTCAAGATTTCATCTTGAAACCTTGCAACACAGAGTCTAGCAGGATACCACAGGGGGAGAGCTAAGGCCACGTCTCCTCTTCAGAAAATGCCTTTCTACGCAGCCACCCTGACACTATTAGGTCACCCTTCTCTTACAGTTTCTCCCTCTTTTCTCTTCAGCAGACCCCTGCCCTGCATTGTCTCTTGCACCAGTGAGCCATACTTTTTCATTTACTGGCACCTCTGAGTTTGGTTAGTGTGGCATAGCAGGTTTCCCATGAGTACAAAGTGTGCTGGAGAACTGCCGCTCGGATGGAGCTGAGTTATTCAGCTCAGAAACAAATCAAGTCCTTCATAAAAAGAATAATCCCAGGCCACCTTTCACTCCTTAGCTATTTGTATTCTGTCCTTAAGAGAAAGCCCAGTACTGCTCTTTGCCTGAGATCAAAAAACTCCTCAATAGCTGGCTTCAGTTCCCCTGCTGCTGGGCTCCAGCCACAGAGTTGCTTGAAGAAGGGACAGAATGGGAAAGGACTCTTTTCCCTGGGATTTCCCCATCCCATCACCCCTCTTCATCCCGGCAGTGCTACTGAGGATGAGATGAAGTTACAGGCTCCCCACCAGTTTTGTAAATCTATTGCCTGACTCACTCTTTTTGCATCAACTCCTTTAGCTCAACTGGGACAAGACTACTGACTGACAAAGAGACACCATGGAAAATGGGTACTTTGCTCAGCTGCAGACTTGCCCAGACCTGATCCCCTTCACCCTGTGCTCTTGCTTGAAGATTTCTTTCACAAGCTGTTGCTTCAACAAGGGGTGACCTTATTGCAAACAATAAGGGCAATAAAGGTCATGCCTCTTCACATCAGGAAAAATATGTTTTACAGTAAAGTGCTTTTATTTGCACTTTCAGAATGGGAACATTAGCCTCTATCACACTATTTTTATGACTGGACCATTGTTTTAAAAGTGAACATTCTCCCACAACCTTATTAATCCTAGGAGCTGGACTGATAAAAAGAAGTATGATAAAAACCACAGGTTGGTAATTTAAGAATACTGAGAATAAACCTATTTTAAGGTGTCATTTTACTAAGTCAAACTGTAGGCTTGCCAACCTTGACAGAGTCCCTTTAAGCATGATCAGCAGCATATTTATAGGCAATTACAGCATAGCTCAGAGCACTTTATAAAGCATAATATCAAGGACCCAGGTGCTTAATCATATGAGTAATACTATACCATTCAATACACTGCTTAGCTATGTTACTATGCTAAAAAAATGGAATTATGGTTAAAAAATAGTAACTGCCTCTCTTTTCACCATTTCATTTTGTGGTCACTGACACTTGGGGCAAGCCAATCAACAGTTTTCTATTTGTAATCAATTAAAAGACACTCTGGGCCAGGTGTATCGAGGGGTATAAATTGCACATAGCACCATTAAAGATAACATGGGTTCACAGTGTTCATAGGGTTTGTGTCTTGCTCTGAGGTCTACTGCCACTTTATTTCTCTCCAGCCACTGCAAAGTAAGTAGCAACAGCAAAGGGCCCTGTGGATGGTTAAATAACTCGTTAGTACTGGTTTTCTGGGACTTAATGCTTGAGATGTCTCTAGTTTGTCTTGATAAATATACTAGATAGGTTGGCTGATGGTTGTTTAGCTTGAAGAATAAAAAGCATATGCTAATACTGGGGGAGGGGGCGGTGTGCTAACTGTGGCCTTCTTTGTCATGTGTAACCATAAAAACAGGAATAAAATGAGATCTTTTCAATGTTTCTTCTTAAAAGCTGTATAAGGAAACTGTACCAGGTATCACACATTTTGGGAACTTTGGCTTTTTGTGAATTCTGGTGGTGCTATAAAGCAGTTGCTGTGCAAGCTGTTGAGTCACTGAATGGCACAACTTGTCCATGTGAAGCTAAGCAGGGGCAGAGGTGGCTGTGGCTCCTGCCCAGCTTGGGCCACCACTGCCTGTGGGCTCCTGTGGAGGGACAGAGTCTGGCTGAAGACCTGGCAAGCTGCTGCCAGCACTGGCAGTGGGGAGCTGGAGCCAGGCTTCTTGCTGGTAGCTTTCCAGTGTTTCAAAGAGATGGGGCTGACAAAAGGAGTTTGAAAAGGGCCTCCCAGGAGTCGAACACAAGGGGGCTATGGGAAGCTACAAGTGGGAGGGAAGGTACAGGACCTTGGCTGGGCAGGTGGTTGAAGAGGGGGTGGGGGAGGGGTGTTGGTGTGCATGGATGTGTAGCTGCAGCCAAGCAGGGCAAAAATAAAAAGCTAAAGCAGACACTATGTGCTTTCCTAATCCTGTCTGGAGACCCTCTGGCTTTGAGAAAAGCATTCTCTAGTCTGAGGGCCTCTGCAGGCAGTGGGGCAGTTCACATTTTTCCACTCATCTGTAACATCCTGTGTTTTCTGCTTTAAATAAAAGCAGCAATGTTTGCAGGAACTCTGTACAAAGCCTGTCTGCTTGCAACTGCTTGGAGCTGCTTTGTGCCTCCTGGAGACCAGGAGAGGAAGGTTCATGCCCTGGCAGGACAAGAAGTTCCCTGCACCAGCCCCATAATCCTTCCGGCGTTTGGGGGAGAGAAGGGGAGTGAGTGTGTGGTGGGGCATATCTTAGCTGTGCTTGTTCTTGCCTAATGAATACGACCTGGGTATGTCTGTGGGGCTCCTCACTGAGAGATCACATGTCCTTAGGACAGTGTGTCCAGAGGGAGAAAGGCGTTTCCCAGCACCTCTGGGGTGGTGGGTGCCCCCTGGCATGGCTTCTGGTGATGTAGGTGGGAGTCCACTCAAGTCAAGTGGGACAATCCACAGCCTCAGGGAGGAGAGCACATGTTTCTTCCAAAGCTGGGAGTCAGCTGCGTGCTGAGTGTCTCCTCTGATGCCAGTTTGGGTGTTTATTCCACAAATCAACAAATACTTATTTTTACTGACACTTGGGAGTGAGCTCGGCAGCTAATGAAGGGCACAGCCCTCACAAACCTCTGGTTTGTAACCCCCTGTGCTCTTCATACACTGGAGGCCTGTGGGCACAGCGAGACCTTGGGGTAACACTCAGTGTCAGCATGGCCAGGGCTGGTGATTGTGCTGCTCCCCTCACTGCACTTCCCCAGTAGCAACAGAAGCCCCTCATCTTGGCCACTCTGCTCTGGCACTGGCCAGCCAAGCGTGCACCCAGAGTCCCTTTTGCTCAGCAGAAAGGGAGGGAGAAGGGGATGGCTGCTCAGACTTGTTGTCAACAGGGTCCCTTGCATAGAGCAAAAGCCCAAGCAATGGAAGAATGGGCATCTTTGTGCGGGAGGAAACACAGGACACAGCCTTGATAGCATGACTGTGGCCAGGGGTATTTTTGGGATTGCACCCTGTCTGCTGCTGCTGGCCCTGTGGGTGCCCACGTGCACCGGAGTCCTCTGCAACTCAGCATCTGCTGTGGTCTGCTGACCCTGGCTGCTGAGGGTGTGGGGTGAGAGGGCATGAAACAGGAACTAATCCTAATGCTTTACAAATGCTAAAAGAGAAGTTAAATCCCAGCCTTCTTCCTCTGCCTTGGTAAGAGGGGGTTAAATGCACTGATGTAACAGGAAGAAAGGGGGTGTCTAAACAGTATCATAGTGTTGGGTCTTGTATGCCTATCTAAAGAAACAGGTACGACATATCCTTAGTTTCTTCAATGATCTAGGCAATCTAAACTTCCTATGTTCATCTGCACCAGCATGTGGTTTTATAAATAAAAATCAGCAGTTAAAGCTGTTGAAGAGTGGAAGGGGAGCAGCTGCAAACCAACCTGCTGCCTCAGCCTACTCCACTCTGGTACAGTGGGAACATGTTGGTCTTGGGTCTCATCTCTTCACCTCTTCTACCTCTGTGACCATCTGATACACAACTTGGTAGAGATTAATTGATACCACCATAATTAATGTGACTGCATATAAGTATGTGGGTGCTTTGGGTGGCATAGAGCATACTTATGTGAAAGCATTGCAGCCACTAGCATACATAACCACTGTAGTTGTGTGTCTTCCATGAGGTCATGCTGACCTTGCATGGAATGATGTTGCTTTCTGATATGGGTAAAGTGATCAAAGAAAACTTGTAGACAAACTCACCAAAAAACACACAAAAAAACCCCAACTCCACATCTCAAATTCATCCTGGTGACAACACGTACAACAGTGCTGGATGCTGAGGCTCACTGGGTAGAGGCCAGACAAAACTAATGCCTGACATAAAGCAGCTACCTTGTGCACACTATTGCATTAATCCAGGGGAGCTTGGCTTTAAATCTATGGTCTATCAAGTTTCAATTTCTGTTTTCTGGGTGTAATTCCTAAGCCGTTCCCTAAGGAGTAATTGCCTAAAAGCAGCTCAGCTTACCTAACTTCAGTTCTAGAAGCAGGGAATGATATCTGCATCTCACCATCTCCATCTAAAGCATTAGTCCCATTACTTCATTTTTGCACGTTCTCATTTCCTGCTTCTCTTGAGTCCCTGTGGTGCTTTGAGCTGGAAGAGACACAGAGAGCTGTGTGGGTAGAGGGGAAACTGATGAAAAGAGACCAGGAGGGACCAGCTGTTCCGGCAAAGGCTTTTCCTTAAATATTTGTTTTGGAAAATGTGAGTTTTGGGGAAGTTGCATCTGTTTCACCCCAGAGGTACTCCCTGGGCAATAGCTGAGGCAAAACATTTCTGGAATAAGTTCTCCTACTTCATACTTCTGTATAATGCTGTGATGTATTGAGAGAAAAATATCACCTCTGCTGCGGTTGGGGAAAGGGAGTGGGAGCAAATGGTAGGAAGCTCATGGTTCATGAGTTCTGGGCTTTTTGGGCCCCTGTGGCTGTGCATCCCAAATCCATGCCTCTCTGGGCCACAATTTGCCCTACCAAATACTACCTGGGTGTTTTCTTTGGTTGAGAGTTTTCTGGATTTTTCTATAGTGGAGCTTGTCTAGGCTGTGCTTTTGCGAAGGGAGCTGCCAGTGCTTCTGCTGGTGGTGGGGAGGGAGCATGTATTCTGCAGTCATCTGGGTTCTAACATCTCTGCCCCAACCTGCCCACAGCACTGCCCCATCTTAGGGGACTGGATGTCATCATCATTGTAGCTAGAAGATGTCATCAGGTGCCATGGAGCTGAGCCTGGCTCCTCCTGGCCAGCAGTGCGGCCTGCTGAACCTCTTTCCTCTTGCCCTCCCAGGGGCCAATAAAGCTGCTGGTGGTGTTGATCAGGGCTGGAGCAAGCCTGTTCCCAGGCATGTGCCTGGGCAAGAGACCTTGAGGCTGGTGGTCTGTAATTCCCCACCTCGTTAGAAAGCAACTAAATTCTTTGAATGAAAAAAAAAAAAAGAATAATACCTAGCAGAAATGGTGCTTTAAATCCAAGGATAAAACCTGGATCTCTTTGAAAATGCTCACATTGTAGGAAGGGGGAATACTTGGAAGCCCTCATTCAGCCCCACATTTCAGTGTGCATTTTATTCCTCAGCTATTCCCTGCAAGAACTTCATGCCTGAAACTTTTTTTATTAACAGACATAAATGATTCAGTGTTACAGAAAGAAGAAATTGCTACTGCACTGCCTCAAGAATCAAAGTAAAGGGAACATCTGCTCTAAACTTCTTGCATCCAATTATTGCTTGCTATGCGTTATTACTTACTGGAGTAATGTGACTAAATTAAAGGTTTGGGATTTTTTTCCCTTGTGCTTGCTTTTATGCATTGCTTGGTACAAAATGTGTTGCTTGCTTAAATTCAACCTACAGCTAAAACTATGTCTGCATAGAGCTGAGCCCACGTGTACTTTGATGCAATTAGTGGCACAATTGGAGCATTCTGAAAGACTGCCTTTAAAAGGCCTTTTGTTCACTCCCCCATAGGGGCTGGGTGTGCAAGCACGTAAAAATGTAACATTAAGGAAAAAAGCTCCATGAAGAAATCTGTAGATGCAGAGCAATATTTTCTGTAGCTCAGCAGCTGCCTGTATTCAAAAACAGAGTAATGACTTGAGTTGTGAGGGTGATGATAGTTTTGATGGGAATCCCCCGCATCACAAGAGTGTTTCTAACGAAGGAGGAAAAACCCACCAGAAACATTCCAGGGCTGTGAACCTGCACTGGAGCTGCTCTGCAAAGACAATAGCAGCAAATCCAGCTACTTTTCCAAGAGGAGAGAATTAGCAGTTATTTTTCTTTGCCTTCTTTTCTGGAGTGCATGCAGTCTTGCCAACAAGCTTAACTGATTGAAAAAAAATGTCTGGAAAGTAAAGCTCTTGAACTTGCATGCCTAAAAACCTACTCTGGCATCACATGCATAGCAAAGGCCACATATCTCACAAAATACCATAACATTTCACAAAGGAGGTTTAAGAGCTCCAATTGAATAAAGCTTTCTCTGTGAAATATCTTTATGGATCTACAAAGCTGTTAAACCCTCCTTGGGAAAAAAAAAGTGTACATCTCTTACAGTGCAGTGGCAGCAACATAACTACCACGGAGGCCTCATTAATAATGTTTTTTGTTTATCAGGAGAAGGAAAAAATAAATACTCATCACAGAAAAGAAATTTAAACTACTAAATCCCAACTATTTGCTTTTAAAGTCTACGTACATATATATAAACCTGTGTAACAGTGCTCTGACCTTGTTTAAGGGGTGAATCCTGCTACTTAAGGCCAGTAATGATAATAACAAAGTCCAAATAAACTTGATAAGACATTCTTCTATCAATAACTTTGTTACTGACCTAGTGCAGGATTGGTTTTGTGGTCTGTGTTATAGCAGCTTTTAATGATAAAACAATTTGGGTACCAGGCAAACTGGGCAATTGCAAACCCTGCAGTGTTCCTTTGTACATACTATAATGGTTGGGTTTTTACCTTAAAGAAAGAAAAATAGTATTCCTGTTTTCAGTGCTTTGGGGTTTTTTAAAAGCTTTTATTCCTCAAGCATATTTCAGCTCCCCAAGAACATGGTTGCATTGCTTGTACCCATAAATATTTCTAGCTTTTTATTACCAGCTTGTAATGTTGCACTGTCTTTTCATGTATTGTTATAATTATGTTTGGGGGAAGGAGATGGATGGTGTGTTGAGTGTGTTTGGCTTGCCCAAAGCCTTCACTCAGGGCTGTTTTCTATAATTTGATCACTAGAAGACAGTTATACAAACAGTAGTTTTTAACTTCCAGTTTTCAGTTTCAAGTTTCTCATGAAGATTTAAATGTTTTTCTTAAATTATGCAGCAATTTCATTTTCTTTGCCCGAGACATGATGTTCTGTCTCCCTCTCCCTCCTGTGATACCACAGGTCCAAGCCTTCCAGGCTTCTTGATCTATATAGACACACCCACCTGATGGCTTGGGGAAGTGACTGCTCCTTCATAAAGGTTCCCAAATAAACATCAAAGGGCAAATGTTGACACTGAGGTGCAGAAAGGCCTGGAAACTTGGCTGGGGGTCAGGTGAAATGAGATGTTCCCCAGTCCTAGCCTGGGGCTGAGCTTGTGAAGCAAGGGTGGGAGATGCCCTCAAATCCATGGTTTCCAAGGACGTCAGCGAAAGGACCCTTTCCTAGCACCAACAGGGGTGTTCAGTGGCCACCCCACCCAGTTATGTGTGTCCCTAGTTGTGGTTGGGCACCCACTGAGCCCAGTCCTGCAGCATCCAATGACCAGCTCCTGGAAAAAGCAGATGCTCGCCATGCCCAGCATGTGCTGAGCTGCTAAAATCTCTGCACATCTGCTTCCTTCTTGCCATGACAGATGGTGGCTACAGATGGGAAATGCAGCCAGAAATTGGCATCTGCTGGGCTCAGTCATTGAGAGGAGGAACACCCAGAGCAAGGGTCTGAACACAGTGATATTTTTTCAAGGGAGATCCCTCTGCTGCTTCTCTTGACTACCTTTGCTCCAGGCAAGAACAGGAATGGTGTATATGCTGCATATATAAGGACAGTGGCAAAGAACTGTGACCACTTACTTCTAGTGTTCAGCAAAAGCCTGTGTTCTCTTTTATGCCTTGGTGTATGTGGTGGAGCATTATGGCTGGCATGGTGGACTACCACAGAGACCTCTTCCTGGGGGTTGGTGAGTCCCCAGGGACAGCCAGCTGAAACCCAAAGTGCTGCTCAGGTAGTGCTGCCATTTCTGCTTTTATCTGAGCAAACTGAAGTCACACAGAAAATGTGTGTTCTAGCAGAAGGTGAAACCCAGTCACTTGCCTAACAACTGCTGATGCCATTCTGGTGCCAGACCTCCTGCTTACTGCTCGGTCTCAATGAGAGTGAACTGGGGAAGTAGTGCTGTGTGACTGCTCTGGTTTCACTTCAACACATATAAAACTAGCTGTAGCTACATGGAGCAGCAATTGCAGCTAAATATTGCCTATCTTAGCCTTCAGACTGGCCTTAATGAAGTAAAAGGCACTATCTGTTGAAAAAGGAGAGCAGGAACTGGCCCCTGACCTTACCTTATGTTGTTGCTGTGTAATAGGTTGCATGGGTGTTTTCCTGGATAATTTTTCTTTTATCCCAAACGTGCTTTAGAAGGACTGTATTTGCATTTAACTGTATCTTCATCTTATAGCTGTGGAGTCATTTCAGTTGGCTTCTCTGTGTTGCTTTGGTTTGTGCACTTTTAATTTGTTTTGCTCATTAGCTCTTAACCTGCATTTTTCTATCTAAATGACTTTCTATGGAAAATGTCAGGAGGCTGGAGAGCTCCATGTCTTACGTCATGTTGTGATTTGATATAAAAGTAGTACACACCTTGCTGGCCAAGGTTAAAATCCATTATATGATCTATTTGTTTAGGAATTTATACAAACCTGCCGCTATCAGACAATAATAAGAATCATGAAGCTTGCTATGAAAGGCATTTCTTTTTTTACTGTGAACTTTATGCCTCTTCACTTATTTCAGTAAATGCCCAATAAAAGCACAATAAATCCAATGCCGTAAAAACATGTATAGAGGGTTTGCAGTAAAGGCTTTGCAGCTGCCTAACTTTCCTGCCACCCTTGGTGCCCAGCCTCGCCAAGGTGCCAAGAGCTGCCTTGTGGGACCTCCCCGCTACATGCCTGGAAAAACCCATCTCACCTGGAGCATGTAATGCCCAAGTGTGCTCTGATGCTGTGCTTGAGGGAGGGAAGAAAACAACATAACTGCAAAAAACAGGGGTGGCTGATGCCCAAAGATGTCTGGGAAAGAAGTGGGGCAGAGACTGCACCCTCTGGGGACAAGGAGGGGAAGAAGGGAGGGAGAGCTGTGCTGTGCTGCCCTGTCCTGGAAGCAGGGAAGGGCTGTGAGGTGGGGTGTGCTGCATACTGGGGTCAGACTGCTTCACTTCACAGGTAAGTGTGGAATTTGTGAAGGAAACTAAATCAGGGGCAGATCCAAACTTTCTGTTAGCAGAAGCTTGTGCTGTAATAGGTAACAGCCTTTAAACCTGGATTTAACAGGGAAACATTAAACTGTATGGTTATGCCTTACTCACTTTCCCCTATAAAACCCAATTCAAATAGCAGAAATGGGAAGAAAAAAGCCAAGATAAATTAAGGCTGAAGCAAGCAGAAAATAACTTCCCTGTTAGACTGACTGTAACCTCTCATATGTGATACCAGCAATGTTGTCAGACACCTCAGCGAGGAGGGGGACATGTGATCATCTGTGCACAGAAAGGGAGATGGTGGGGACCACCTCCACCAACCTCATTTCTTCTAGAGCCAATTTGTGTTTGCACCTTCCCAGCTGGTACAACTGCTTCTGCCACAACAGCCCGCGGGCAAAGTCAGTGTTCCCTTCAGCCCCAGCTGGAAGGATAGTTTCTATTGAGCAAGATTAATAGGTGATACCCCAAATTTTAAATACTGCACAGGAACACAAATGTGACTGTTCACAGGCTTTTCCTGTTGAGCTGAGAGCTAGCATGTTGCAGGGTGAGACACGCTGGAGAGGTGTGCCATATGGATGTGGATATCCCGCTGCAGAGCAAATGCAAGTTCAGCCTACAGCACAAGCTGTGTGGAAACGTTTGCCCTAATGGCCAGAGGTTGGGTCCTAGGCTGTTTTCTGTGCTTTTTGTCCCTGGCTTCTCTTCTTTGACAAGGATTAGGGCAGGGCTGGCCACTAGAAAAATAACAGACGTTCTCTGTTAATCCCTCTCCCTTCCCAAAGGGGAAGAGAAAGGGAATAAGGGAGAGAGACTTATGGATTGGAAAAGAAAATTATTCCAGCTTTAATGAAAATAACAGCAACAGAAAGAAAGATATAAAAAACCAATTTTGAGCCTAACATCCCTGATGGCAACTACATCTACATCACCATCTCAACTTATGCTGTGGAGCAGGCACTGGGGAAGTCCCAGACTGGACTCAGTAACAGGCAGGAACTGAATTCAGGAGCTGGATTCTGGAATGAACAGACTGGGATCAAAGGCAGAAGGGACAGGGTCCTCCTCAGACACTGGCCATGGAAGAAGAGAGCTTGACCCTTGTTATTCCTCAGTTTTATACTGAATATGATGTTTATGGGATGGAATCCCTTGCGGGTCAGTTTAGGGTCACCTGTCCTATCTGCTCCTTCCCACAGGTACAGTCTTTTAGTTTCTGCACCCCCAATGTGGCATGCAAGATTTAGCAGTGACCTTGGTCTCCATAGGAGCAAGTATAAGCAAGAGCCTTTCTGCACACCGATCCTTGGAAGTAACTCTAGACATCAAGCATTACCACTTCTAGAAGCAGACACTGTCTGGAAAAATATGCCATTAACTTCAGAAAGTGCCATTACCTAAAAGAGACTTAGCTGAAAAGTAAAATCACTGAACAGTTCTGTTCTGAACATTAGTTTTGTTTGAGCTCAAACCAGGACACTGTTCTTTCAGGAAAATTAAACCTACCCTTTGAGGGCAAAAAGGAAAGCCTTCTTCTCTTACCCATCTTCTCTTGCTTTCTCCTCTGCCTTACTAACCCTGATTTATAGCTATGTACAGAAGTGCAGAACCAGCCTTCCTAGTTGGTCACAGTCATTTTTTAGCTCAGTCCTATGTTTATATGGGCTTTTGATTATGTTCTCCTTGAGCTGAATGATGATCTGCTGCTGCCATCTGAGTCAATAAATATAGCGGCCTTTTGGACACCACACTAGAGAAACAGCAGTAAGTTCTGCTGAGTAGGTGGCCGGTATATGGATATGGTGTGTTATGCTTTGTCCTTCATCTGATGGCCTGTTTGGGCTCCAGCTGAAAAGTCCTCCCATAGACAATTCCATAATGCCAACAAAGCATTAAAGCTGCTGTTTCAAGGGGTGGGCCTGAGCTGACCTGCAGCTGGGTAAAAATGTATGAATAAATTACGCCAAAGTGACTGGTCTTCCTGCCAGGCCATGAAGAGGCAGCAGACATAAATTTCTCTCCCAGCAAGTGTTGCTCAGATCTGTCTACTTGGTCACAGCCTGTCTCCTCCCCTTTTCTGTGTGGTGTTTAGCTCAGCATATCAGTGTCTGCTCAGAAATGCCTCTGAGCAGGGACAGAGCCCACTGCAAGCAGGAAAAATGGAGCTGAGCTCCTCTGAAGTGAGGGTTCACAGGGAAGAGCTGAAGAGGTTCTGTGAGTATAGGAGGAAGCACTCAACATCAAAGGATTGAAAGGTTTTGCTCTGCTAAAAGGAAGGTGAAAAAAGATAATGAGAAAAAAGGCAAATGTTCTGGGTGGAGAGGGAGGAGACCAGTGGTGTCTGGGAGGAGAAAGGCAGCAGGGGGCAGAAGGTCAAAGCAAGGAGATTGATGGTGGGGAAGAAGGAGAAAGATGAAAATTAACTAAACAGCAAAGAAACGGGAATCTGTGTGGCAGGTGGACACAGGTAACTGAGGAGGCAGCAAAACTCTTATTGTGCTTTCTCTGTTCTAGAAGGAGGACACTGCTGCCAGATCTCCTGCTCAGACAATGTCCTTGGAGCTGCCCACCCACTCCTTCAGGATCTTGAGCTTGTACTGTGGGACACCACGGTGCTGAAAAGACACTAAGTTCATAAAATTGTGATACAAGACAAATAGGTACTTATGCCTGTGTAGGGAAGAGATGCTGCTTAAGTATTTAATCATATTTTAGGTTACAATAGTTTAATGGTGTTAAAGCATCTAATATATGCTCACAAAAAAAAAATAAAATAAAAAAAAAATCAGCATTTTAAAGATATTAGTTATTTTTGAGATTTCCTCTCCTCCCTGCCCCTCAGAAAAAGAACAACTATTTGACAACAGGCTTCCTCAAACAATTCATCCCATGATAGTCTCATTACAAGCGAACATATTCTCTCACATGTCTGAACCAAGCCACTGAGAAAGTAATAAGTGATCATTCATAGATGCAGACTGGTAGCTAATAGCATCCTCACTTGCCTTCTGAACACTGAGCACAGTTAAAATAAATTCAGGATGTATGCATGCGGAAAACTCGATTGCAATTGCATCAGAGATGAACCAAAAATGAAAGCATTCAGAATTGCTAGCATAAAATCCAAATAATGACCTATAATAGATGTCAGCCTGAGAGGACAACACACCCTCTGTAATCATCTTAAAGGGACTTTATCAATGTGTTCAGTGCCCACAATCCAGTAAATTTCTGTCGAAGTAGATGTACTATACAACTGAGCACTGAATCCAGGTAGGAAAGTGTCTCCTAGTGAGGCCTCAGGAGCTGTGTGTTTCCTTTTCTAGACACATCTGGGCTTCAGTCCCTATTGTGCTACTGGAGAAGTAAGCCAATGCATTTTCTGGGTAGGAAGAGTATGCTATAAAGCCAGATTAAGGTGGACATGCCACACTCTGTTCTGCTTCTGAGGATGTCAAGGTCTCCAGGGATCACTTCAACAAGGAAATATTTTAAAAGTCCATTTTAAAAACCAAAAAGGTGAAGAAAGGCTTGTTTACACCTTGTGGATTCCTTAAGGTCTAGTGGATGCCTCAAGTCACTGACATTTTGGAAACCAGCCCTTCAAATTTATCACACTTGACCTGTGATAGCTTCTTTGTATGGGGCAGCAATGTGGACACAGTGCTAATGTGTTGCATGGGTACAGTCCCAGGTGGCCAGGCAAAATAAGAAAGCTGTAACAAGTTCTGCAGTGCATGGAAGTGGTGATTTTATGGATAATACTATATGGTGATTTATTAAAAGCTGTGATCCTCCAGCAGCTTTTACTATATCATCATAAACCAACACTCCTGTATAGTACATTAAGCTGGGTAATTCTTTTAGTTCTTCACTAGGGATGGCGAAAGTGTATTTAAGGTTGCTTCATGTGGGCTGGTGAGCTGAAGATGATGTTACTCTGAATTGACCATCAAGAGGAGGGGAAAAGCCACCTGGTCAGCATAGCATGGACATTTTGCAGGGCAAGGGAACCCAGTACAGAAGGGAAAATCTAGCTGTTGGCTACATCAGTTGGTGCTGGTGGTTTACATGGCTGGAATGACTTTAATTCAGAAGCAGTGAAAATAATGGCAGAATTTGTCTCTCTGTGTTTAACGATTAGGGCAGGTAATTATAGCTCATCGGTTCTCGCCCCTGCTCTGATATTGACTTGCTGTGGGACGTTTGGGTTGTAGCTTGACTTCTTTATGCCCTAATTTTCCCTCCAATAGCATGGGAATACTAGCTGTTTTGTTGAGGTGTTGTGATGCTTAGTTAATTGAGGGAACATGCCAAATGCATTAAAACCAATGAAAATGGTATTCAGAGCGCAGAGTTATTAGGACATATACAAGTCTGCATTTTGGGAAATGTTAAGATTCTGCCATTTAAATATATTTTGCAAATGGAACTTGTGAAAAAGCAGGGCAAGCTCTGCTAACATAGCTTTGCCACACACTGTCAAGTGCTTATAAACTCTATTTATAGCTACAGTTAAAGATTCAGATATGCAAGTACTCCATTAAAAGACCACATTAATGAGCCCTTAGAGAAAATATCTCACAAAGCCTTTTGAGCTCGTAACTGCTCAGTTGTGCAGGGCTTCTTGCTTGTTAACATTCATAAAATATAAATACTGTATACTAAACACCAGCACTTTGTGAAATGCAATGAGTTATCTCACCATCGGCAACGTAACTTGTGCGAGTGGAGAGGCAGCCACAGTGCCGATGGGATGGCAGAGCTCTGCTGCAGGCTGTCAGTCTGCACCAGCCACTCACACGCTGCCTTATCTGGGGGCCTTTCTTTCCAGCGTCAAATTGACTCTCAGGTCAGTATCTGTGAGTATAATTTCAGAGAGAACAATCTAACCTATTAGCTGAAAGTGGCAGAGCTGAGCCTTCTTGCAGCCACAGCTCCAGAGTGTGGCAGGTATTAGGAGCAAAATCTAATAGATAAAAATCACAGGAGACTTTTTTTTTTTTTTCCTTTGACATAAGCTAGCTGATGAGAAGTGTCATTTGAGAGACAAAGAAGTTACTATATTTGATTTGTCATTATTTCCCAATTGTTCTTTCCTGACGATTATGCAGTTCCCATTTTCTCGGTCTCTTCTCTCACAGAATTCCATATTTTAGGTCATGACAGATGCTTTTGCTTAAACATTTTTGTTACATGTTTTATCTGCAATTGCTTTATCAAGTCTGCATTGTGTAAACAAGCATCACTTGAGCTCATTTAAGAATATTTCTCTGTGACCTGTAATACTGCATTTCCATCCATCCACGGGTCTCAAAGCACTTGAACACTTGAGATGACCATTTCTGCTTTTATATCTGTCTCTCCACAAGCTGAAGAAACTGAGGTAGGGGAAGATGAATTGACTTGGGTGCTATTTGCTGGCACTTGTTACCAATCAATCTATGTCCTTTCCTTTGTGTTTTTTTTATCCCATTGCCTTTCAAACAGAAGGTGCCCTCCTGGAAGGAATGCTTCTGCTCCCAAAATGAAAAATACGGACATCAGGCTTTAAAAAGCTTAAGGGCAGCTCTTACTGTTCAAATGTGTCATTGATTTCAACAGTGCATTAACAGGCTTGTTAAGCAGGATCTAGAGTGCTTAGCTTTATTTTATGGTGGTGAGTACCTGATGGTTCCAAATATTAGCATCTTATTGTAACAGCAAACTGGATAGTGCCATAAATGGTCCAGCATTGTGACTGCTGTGTGATTCCCGAGTGCCCGATAAAATAGGATCATTCACAATCAGTCAGGGATGTAGGCAAAAGCAAGGCTGTGGCACCACGATGGACTGACTTCCTGCTGCTCTCCTCGTTAGTTTCCCTTTACCTGCCTTGGTCAGGCTGTCTGTCCCACATGCTCTGTGCATGAGCTCCTGCTGAATCCCTCACCCTAAGCACTGCTGCATTTCTGCCCATGTATAGGTGAGACTTGGATGTCACCTGTGACAATAACCTGTGAGGCAGCAAGAAAGATCCCACAGCCCAAGGATGGCTTGCCATGCTGGGAGACCTGGCTGGGCTTCCAATGGCCTGGCTTGGGGAGCTGGTCCTGTGTGCAGTGAGCTGGTGGTCCTGGTCTCAGGGTGGTCAACAGGAATGGAGGGAGTGCATCAGCCAGCCAGATGGACATCTCTTTTTTAGGACGAGGTGAACCTTTTTCTGGAGTCCCCTGGCTATGCAAACTGATCTCCACCACCTAAAAGGGGAGCACAATGTCTGGTTTCCAGGTTCCTGCTCAAACACATGACAAAATCTTATGGTGTGGAACAGCTTTAATAGGAAAGATCAAGAGAAATTCAGTCCAGAGTGCCTGTATCACATGTCCTCCCATGTGCTGTCAGCTAAACCCCTTGTGGAGCTGTGGATGAGAAAGCCACCAGGAAGGGGCTGTATCCTGACTTCAGACTTTTGGTCAGCCACAGGTGGCCTACAGCCCTGAACCTGGACACCCACAGGCATGGCCAGTGAGGGCTTCCCTTTTGGGCTGTTTTGGCAGAGAGCACTTATCCTCAGGGAGCAAAGCAGGAGAGCAAAGGCTGGAGAAATGGTGGAGAGATGAGGGGAGGACAGTGATTTTGTAACCCAACGCCTCAGCACCAGAGGGGGTTTGTGTCAGGGCAGAAATGGCTCTGTGGATTTGCAGCAGGGGAAATATTATGGTCTTCAATTCTTACAGTCTTCCAGGAGAATCTGGAAATAGAGCAGAAAGGTTGAGCGGTTACAACAGTAGCTGCCTCTTACATCTGCTGGGGATTAAGTGTTCAGGAGGTTCACCTCCTCATTTTTTGCATCTGTGTAGAAAACAAAGTCCCACCATTGAGGAATTAAATACTTTAAACCACTACAAAGCAAATGGATCATATCCATGTCCTCCATGCTTTGGGTAGTGTGGAAAACCAAAGAAAGATTAAAAAAACACTGCTATCAGAGGCTGCCTTGCTGAAATTGATGTCAGCTGCAGGCTGGCCCAGCCTTCAGCTGTGTTAATTAAATACATATACATTAAGCTTCTGTGTGAGAACAAAGAAGAGACAAGAGGGAATTACATGGGCACTAGGAATGAACAAAATGGTGCTGGTGGAGACAGGACTTGTGTGAGGGACAAGATGTCTGGAAAGTATTAGAAAATGGGAAGCTTCTCAGGGGAAAGCAGACGGACTTCTGAAACTGAAAAAAAAGAATAACTTAATCAGAAAACTTTCTTTTCAGCTGAATTAGTGGTAATCACTTAAGCACATTCATAAATGTGGATCTTAACTTCTGTATCTTGTTTTCCCTTTCCATAAAATGTAAATAATAACATTTTATTTACTCACAGAACAGTGTGAAAACAAGCTCATTTGTATCTGGGAAGCACTTATAGTCTCTGCTGTAGTTCCCATATAGCATATGAATATACAGTTAAAGCTGTGGGTTTGCATCGT
The DNA here is from genome assembly GCA_025331215.1 of Actenoides lindsayi. NCBI lineage: Eukaryota > Metazoa > Chordata > Aves > Coraciiformes > Alcedinidae > Actenoides > Actenoides lindsayi. Next base: position 30,723 of record WTSP01014254.1, on the reverse strand, counting down.
GGCACTTGGCATCTGCCCGGATGTGCTATGCATCATGCAGAGGGGCTAACAGAGGAGTATATGAAAACACAGGTCAAATTTAATGAGTTCTGAAATCAGGAACACGTGACTTTCCAACATTAGTAGTGCAAAAGTTTTGAACCCACGGAAAACACTGAGAGCCATATATGTTCTTAAACAGACAACAAAAGACAGTGAAGAGGTAGGATACAGTAGGGAAATAGTCAAAGCCCATGAATTTCAAGAAATCTGTATACCATTGAGAAATAGATCTACTTAGAGTAGAAGTGATCACTGTGACTGACCAGGGAAACACAAAGAGCAAAGAAGAGAGAAGAATATGAGACCTATAAATCAGCAGGGTCAGGGCTGCAGGAATGGGTACAAGAGCATATTGTGAAAGAAGAATGCAAGAAAATGATCCAAAAAGCTGAGACAGAAAAAGAAGATGGGAAAAGATGTGAACACAATAAAAGTTTTTATAAATTTATTATATAGGAAGCCAAAGGTCACTTGGGGAGACAGACATCACCTTCATGAGCAACAGGGAGGCTAACTTGACAAAAAGGGGGATATTGCCAGGAAAGTGAATTACTACTTATACCTCAGTATTCATCAGGGAGAGGTAGAAAGTCTGTCATGGTTTCTATACATTTTCCAAGGACAGAAAATAAACAGTCTTTAAAGACTACTGGGGAATCAAGCAATAGACTAAACCCACCAAAATAATAATTAAAAAAGAGGGGATTTTACACTCCAGATTTATTTTTTAAAATAGGTGCCAAAGGAATGAAATCAGCTAGGAAACTTAAGCTGACCATGGGAGAGGTACCTGGGAAATTAAGAGGAGATATTGCTGCATCCTAGACTTTTAAAAGAGGATAATGGGGAAGATGTGTCTATGAGCTCCTGGGAGCACTTGAGACAGCTGATTATCATTATCAGAAAGGCAGATATAACTAGAAATATAAATGAAAGAGGGAGAAAAAAAAAAGGGGAGGGGGGTTTTAAGAGAAATAAAAAATTATTTTTAGCATCCTCAGATTTCAAGAGTACAGGGATTCATTGTTACATGAGACATCACTGTGTAAGATGGGAGGTATGGGATTGAGTCTGGGGATGCCTGGCTTGATTGCTGAATCCAGGTGTTGATAAAAAGTATGCAGAAGGTGGATAATGAAGTGAGATGCTTATCTATTGAACTCTGTTAACACTGTACAGCTGTCACTTGGAAGGAAGAGCACAAGGAAGCAAGGACATCAAAGAAAGCAGCATAACTGAGAGCAAAGAGGAAGAAGGCTTTTTGAAGCAGAGGATGTTTGTACTGGTATGTGGAATTTAACCTGAAAAAATGTGAAGGTGGGAAAAAGAAAGTCAAGTTAAAGGTGTCTTAAGGAGATAGCTGGGGCAAGTCAGCATAGGAAAAGTATCTGAGGATGGCAGCCAAGTTTCTGTTTGTGTTCCCTTTTAAGGTTCAGAGAATAAAAAAAATAGATGTGAACATTACAACATCTAATTTTTATATACTTTGATGGAGTTCATAACCTTAATGTGTGCATCTACACTGTGTGAGGAGACATAGCAATGGGACCCAAAGTGTGTTTCACACTAAGTGGGCAATTACCCTACAAGAAGTGCTGCAGATACCTAGTGACATAGGGTAGTTCAGTGCCTGTTTCCATGGGGTGTTTGCTGCTGTGGAACTGGAGGCCAGCTGGAGCTGGGTTGCAGACACTGCATTCAGCTGACATCTTGCAATCTCCTGTTATGACGGTAATAAGAGCATGAGGCTGGGATGTGGGGAAATTGGGTTCAAAGCTCACTCTCTCTTCCTGGAGGTGTTTCAGCCCATAGCTCTCCTGTGTAATGCCTTCTCAGATTAGTGTTTTCGGATTCCTCATGGGGAAAGCTATTCTAGTTTTTATATATTGCAATTGGTCCACAGAGAGAACAAGAGCCGAGAGAGCTGATGGCCCAGCAAGACCAGCCCATGTGCCCTCCTGCTGCTGTTCATATTTCAGCCTGACATAGAAACTGGGAAAGATTGAACATGTTAATATTGAAGTTTTGGGTTCCAGTATTCATCTGCAGAAGGAGGAAGGCTGAAGGGAGTTTAATAAGGGAAAATGGACAACTTTAACTGTATGTGGAGCTCTAGCATAATTTTTGAAAGGAAGAATATTCAGATATATGGAGGTAAAGAGAAATTGGAAGAAAATGCTACATTTGAGCTTACTGCAGTAGATTATGCCAGATTGACTGATATCTTTCTCTGATTAAATTGAATTATATCTTAGATAAAGGAAATGCTTAGTTCTCCTGCTTAAAAATGTAGGTGATTGGTGAAGCTGGAGGACCTGAGGATTGAAAACATAACTGCAAGATGGAAAAAGATTTGGCTAATGAGGAAATGACAATGTTTGAGAGGGTAGGTAATGGAGAACAGTTAACAGAGGAGTTTCTCAAGAATTGTCTTCAGGACCCCCTAAAATTGGTACAAAAAGGAAGTAATGACAACATTTCTGCAGCCACAGCATGAGTGAAGAGGGAAGGCTAATGCCCTGGGGCCCTGAGCTGATCTCTGAATGCTCTGGTGTCTATGGAAGCAGACTGGTGATCTTAGTTAGGTACTGAAGTCAGATGCTTATAGTGAGCTGCTGTGAACAGCTTACTTTTCCCTGGAAAAAATTCTTCCCACAATAAATGAGTTTTACTGTATCAATGTCCATATGCATTTCAAATTGGTATTGTTAAGCTGTTACCGTAAATGACTTGTAGACCAAAGTCCAAGGGAAACAATGAGATGTCAGCTGCATCCTTATGCATGTTTTCATTTCATCTAGCCCCCCAAAATATGGAAAAATCTTTATTAACTCCCAATTATTACAAAGCCCATAAGGAAGCCTAACTTCTAATTTAACTGCTGCTGGCATTTACCTGTCTTCAAAGCAATTATTTTTGCATTTTTGTGTGTAGATCGTGAGAAATGAAGGGATGATAGAGCTGTGTCATTACGGCTGTAAAGACTCCTTGACTGTTAAACTCTTCAATGCAGCCTAGACATTTGCAGTCAAGATCTAATACTTACATCAGTAAATGTGGACTTCTAGGACACCTTTGTGAACTCGGGCAGTAATGTGTGAACTGTAAACACAAGGCCTGTCCTACACTTAATTATTACACAAACCTCATTTTGAAATAATGCTCAGTCTTGACAGGCTTACATGTACAAAAAGAGCTGGCATTCCTCAGTACGGAGGCAATTTTTATCTCTGAGGGACTGGGCTTTGCTAATATGGTCATGCATCCTCACCTTATTGATCAAAACGCATTACAAAACACCACTCCATACCATCTTCCTTTTTTTTTTTTTTTTTTCCCCCTCTCCTCTCATTAACTTCAATCATGTAATAAGAAAAACCCAGTTATGTTAATTGGTATGACTCCCCCTCAAGGGCATTGTGAAGCATGAAATAATTCCATTCATTACTGACGATGCAGGGACATGAGTTTTCCCTTGAGGATCTGTCTTGCCTTGTGATTTCGTGACCATACAGAATGACGATAGGATTAGGGATGTATTGTTTTAATATTAATAGTTTGTTGGGAAGGGGCTGGAAGATGGTGGGGAAAGAGGAGGCTTAAAATTCCAGAGATTATTTTGACTTCCAGGCTCTTGGAGGCTGATGCATCTAACCGGTACTTATCAGAAAAAACCCAGCTGCAGAAACATCATTAGCCCCAGCCCCTATTTTCTTTTTAAAAGGTAGCTGAGCTGGTGTTTGAAACATGTCACGCAGCAGCAGAAAACTAAAGCAATGTAAATCTGGTCAGGCTCATTTCTCTTTTTTTTTTTTATTTTTGGAAGCCAGAATTTCATTTCCTTAAAATGAAATAAGTATTCAGACACAAGCCCCTGGGCTGTCCCAAGCTCAGTTTTTTAATGGACCCATGGTCACTGGCTTGCTGAAGTTTGTCCTCTGTTCTTACAGGTAGCCCATAGCCTGCAAAGCAAAAACCACAGTCCTGGCACACAAACACAGATGTTTCTGGATGAGGAGGGAGGAAAACCCAAGCCTTTTCTTCTTTCTTCCTTTTCTGCTGAGCTAGCATGAAAGCATCTATTGCTACTTTTGCTGCATTTGCAACATTTTCATTAGCAAATGGGTTTTTTTGGAAACCAGGCTGCCTTTTTGGAGAGGAAGTGAACCTCCTGATGGCTATGTCATTTCCCTTGTTTCCAAACAGCGTCTTGTTTGAGTATACAACCTCCACTTTTCTCACTTAACATCTGGCTATAAAAGAGCAGAGAGTATTCTGCAGCTGTTCCTCTGCTCTTTTCCTTGCTGTTCTCAGACGATACTATCAAATCATTACTGCAGCTTTAATTTTGCTGGATTAACATGCATACTTTTGGGTATTGTTCCTTCTGTGCTCTGGATAGATTTACTGGTTTGACAACATCCTTCCTCACCACTGAAGAATAGGTCCAAGACAGCAGTGACCCTTGTTGCATGGGTGTGTTCATTAGCTAAGTGCAAAATACCAAACAGCGTCAGACAGATTATTCCATCTCTTGAGCAGCCACTGTGCTGAGGATTACTCATGAGAAATAATCAGTAAAATGTGTTGCAGATGAAGGCTATGACACGAGAGATAACCCTGCCATTAAAGGTCCCATAATACAGGCACATATCCCTCACAGAAATAGAAATGAGGATAACAAGTCTTTTAACTGAATCGATAGAGATCAATGCAAAGACAATAACTCAAGAAATGGATGCATTAACCAGAGAGTAAGAACCAATACACTCCCAAGCTGAATCATGGCTCTGGATTTAGATGTACTGAGGGGATACAGACCATGTTATTAGAAGCGATTGAAATCATAATAAAAAAAAAAGTGAAACATAAAAATGCTTACAGGCTTTCTTTTTAATCATGTCATATGGTAGAAACTGAGATTTGGAGGAAGGAGGCACAGGAATAAATTAGCTTCATGATCAGGAGTGTAGGACCTACTTGCTCATCGGGGTTATCTACAAGTCAGCCATCTGTAACAGAGGATGTGACTAACTGACTTGGCAGAAAAGGAGCAACATCAGCCAGGGACCACACAGTCACCTTCTCCAGGCTACCCTGTGTTGAGGAGAGAGCAAGTTTTCCTGTCACATCTAAGTAAAGGCTTGGAATATGTATTTCATACTTCTACCCATGTGTTTTCAGAAAGAATAAATTAAAAAAAAAAAAAAAAAAAGACAAAACCCCACGGCAGTTCTATGTTTGACAAGCATTTTGGAAAAGTTTACACAGTTAGAAAAATGGTGTCATACCAAGCTAATGTGTACGTGAGAGAGCCAAAATCCCTGCTGGAAGAACTGTGGGGTAGGGGGAAAAAAAAAAAAAGGTGGGGGGAAATACACAGTAAATGTGGCATCTGAGAAGTGTAGCTGCTGCCCCTGTAGATATCCTGTGCATGACAGAACTGCTGAAAATAATGTTTGATTGGAGTCTACCCCAAGATTTGGAGAGAGCTGCTGTATATATGCAGCTCCCACAGTAATGGCTGGGAGATGTAATTGCTCATTAGCATTGCTGGAAGAAAACCAGCAGGCTATAGACTTGTATCTAAATATACTGATCGCATGATCTTTTCTGAGTCTTTCCCTTGTCAAAGAATAGACTGAAATCCAAAGTTACGGGGAGTGTATGTTTGCATTCCTCAGCCCTGCTATCACACCCACGATTGCTCTTTCAGTTTCAGCGCCTCGCTCATTGCACTGCGCTTTCCCATCTTTCTTGACAAGGTGGTGGTGAATAAGACAGCCAGGCTGTTGCCTGGCCACCCTCCTGCCCTGCCTGCCACTGGAGCCACCGAGAGCGGGATGGTGGTTCCTCAGATGTGTCTGGCCAGGAGCTGGAAGGCCCAGCAGGCAGGGAGCAGCATGCTCTAGAAAGGAGGATCCCAGGCATTTACTTGACTCTGATGTTGGCTTCTACTGAGACTGAAAGCAAAGCCTGCAGAGCACAGCTGATTTGCTGGTTTTCTAGCCGTGATTGCTGTTTCCCAGGGATAGACAGGGATCCCAGATAGGCCCCTGGTACAGATAATCCCCAAGACAGTACAACTATTTACAGGGATGGTTTCCAGCATACTGTTTTAGCAGCCCACTCTTGGGTACACCTGCAAGCTTATGTTTGATGATGGGGAGACCCAACAAGAAAACAGAAGAGGTAAAAGCCAAAGACCAGAAATCAGTTTATGAAGATGCAACTCCATCTTTGAGGTACTCATTCTACTGCCATAGAACAAGTACAAAAATCTTATTAAGAGACACTTGCACCTTTTAAGCATCATCTCTTGACAATAATGACCTCTCATGCATATTTATGTACAGCACTTAGCTTTATAATGGCCACTTGAAAAACATTTAATTCTTTTTTCGCCTAGGAATGAAGCTATGTGGAGTGTGACAAAAGCATTCCAAAGTCCAAATATTAAAATACAGAAATGGTCCTGGTATTTCCTGCATGCCAGCCAAGACTACCTCCTGAAAATATGCAGTTTAAAAACGTATGTACTTCTTCATTACAAGAGAATGTGTTTGCAAGCATATATACATACCTATACAAGTTATTAAAATCAAGTAGTTGCTACAGGGCTTCAATCAGGCTTTCCTGAAAGAATTTCAGACAGGTCCTAGAGCTTGGTTTGGTTTGTAAAACCTTTTTGTTGCACAGAACTTAACGTTACTCATTATGCACTGAAAGCAAAATCATATGACCACCATTTCCTAAGTAACATAATTATCTTATTGATTCTTATGGGGCAAAACACTACTTTTATTGTTAATTAATACTGCCAAATCTGGTTATGCAATTTTGGATATAGGAAGTTCAGTTTAATGTGTGTTTAGGGGAAAAAAGTCTAAAACTAAATGCCTTAAATAACTTTTATTTTTCCATTCAGAATGTGAGTATATAGATATTCCTTTATGTGATCCCTGTTCTTAACTACTACAGGAAGCACAACCTATTATTACTTTTCATCAAGGAGAAAGAAATATAGATAATGAAACATATAATATGAACATGATAATAAATGCCCTGTGAAAAACGTATTTAATAAGCTTTAAGTAGCTGAACAGAAATGCACAAGGCAAAGAAATACAATCCTGCTGGTTTGGAACTGAAGCAATTTTATGGAAAATGAAAAGAATACTTGCAATAATTTCAAGGGCTTACACTTTCATTCTTATTTTAAGTGGAAGTGTATCGGGAAATTCTTAAGCAGAGGACACATAAATAGTCTTGTCTGTCCCACAGAAAAGACACTACGAAAGATTCATTAGACACTAGGACATATAACGACTTCTTGATTCTTTCAGTTCATAGCCAGTGCTCTAATGAAATTCAAACCTGCTACATCTGCCATACTACACTGTTAATTAGTTTTCTATTTATTTAGCAGATCTAGAAGTGGAAAGCAATCTATTGCCAGTGAATTGTTTGACTTCTATGCTAAGTAGGCTGCATTCCAATCCTCTGATGTTGAAACTAGCATGAATCCGACTTTCATCTCATTGCCATGTCAAATTAGCACCCAACAGACTCTAGATACAAAGACTTCCCCCCCCTCCCCCTCCCCCTTGCATTTGTAAAAGACGAACAGTTCTTGAAAGTCAAGAAACAGAAGCTAGGCAATTTTTCTGCAACATCTCTTTCCCCCTCCCCTTTACTTACTACAATGGCTTAAATACAGGAGGTATAGAGGCTGTGGTTTGTTTATATTGAAGGAGGAACATGATTTTAAGCAGACCATGTTCATTATGTAAACCAGAAAACATTGATGCATATTCTGCAAGAGTTTGAATAAAATACCGCCCAGCCTAAGAAAAATCCAGAATGCCTTGGAAAAGTTATGAAATGACTTTTGCACATGCTTAGCCATTTTCTATTTCTGTCTGTATTCTGCAATATGTTGCAGCATTTAAACATAACATTCTGTATGTGACTTACTCCAATCTTGCAGTGTCAACAGAGACACTGGATTGTGAAAGTATAAAACAAAGACAAAAGAAATTAGAAAATAAATTGACTAGGAATGAAGCCACTAATCTGAGCACACTGCACTGCAGGAGCTACAGGGTGTTAGAGGAGGGGGTAAGAATACAAATCTACACCCAGACTTCGGAGTTTGCCTTGAACTTTGGGGTTTTTCTAAAATTTAGATAGAAACTTTGAATGTGGGTTTTTTGGTTTTTGTTTTTTGGGTTTTTTTTGTACAGGCTAGTCCTAAACAAGCCAATATTGTGCAATGAGTAAGCAAAATGCTGTACAAAACTTTAGCAAAGCAATGACAAAGCTGGTGTACTACAGTACTGCTATTTGCAGAGCATCCTTGTTAAAATTCTTATCATACACAAGGTGTTGGTTTTGAGTAATTTACAATGTAAGTCAGAGAAATGCAATATACAGCACAGGACAACAACATAAAAGAGCACACTGGTGGTAGTGTTCACAAAAGAATAGCTCCTTTCAAGAGAGAGGAAATAAATCTCTTTTACTAGACAAAATGGTATTTTTGGAAAAATGTTTTTGGATGTCAGATCTGAAACAGAAATAGTGAACTTTGGGTTAAGTACTGGTTGAAAACCAGTCAATGTGAGTTTAACTTTATTGTGTTAATTGATTAGATAGGTTGAGATTCATAGTAGAAAACCTTTTTAAAAATAAAAATGTGATACTTGGAAAGAAAGTTCAAAGCCAGGACTGGATTCAGACAACAAGGGTTGAAAGGAGAAGAGATCTGAAGGAGGCAATGTGTGAGAGAAAGTGGAATAGGAAGGAAAATTTTGTTGAGTATTGCACTCAAGGAACTTGATCTCAGCTCAGGATAGAAAACCCAGAAAGAGTCAAGACAAGTCAAAACAACTTCTTTTCTAATATAAATTCATTGCTGTCTGTCTTTCTGCTGTTTGGGGCTGTGGGATTACTTTTTTTTTTCCTTTTCTTCAGTGATAGCTATTTTCTTGGCTTTGCTTTTATTTATTTATCATGTTCCTCTCTTCCACCTTTAGGAAGAGTGACCTAAACATCCGTTAGCTGTGTCTCAGGGAAAAAAAAATGGCATGGCACAGTGACATGTTTAACAGACTCAGCAGTGACATGAATTCCCTAATTCTCCCTGAAAGCCTCCATTCTTACAGCTCAGTGTTTCTTCATGGTAGAAAAAGGAAACAAGCTCAATGAGTCAGAGTAATTTTCCTAAATTTTTTTGAAGTTGTTTTCCCGGGTTATTGGCATATTCAAAAGGACTGAACAGTGCTACTTAACAAAGCATGCCATTAAGTAAATGTTGCATTTGTAATGGTTGGGTTTGAATGTTTTATAATCAGAAATGGGAAAAAAGTATAAAATAGTATTTCTTCATATTTTCCAGTGTTCATATTGCTGAATAGACTGAAACAAACAACTGAGGTTGGAGGCAGAAATCTGAAGGCTAGAATTCTGATAATGAAGCTCTACAATGTATAAGCATGTCTTCTGATGGTTAGGAATAAATCCATGAGTTTTGTGAGCCTTAAATGTACCTGGTCTGCAGTTTTTCCAAATGGATAGATTATCTGCATACACATATGAAACAGCTGTCAGAAAGACTTCTGCTTATTATGAACTGTTCATAATCTTTCTGTGATTTGCCAGAGCTGAATCTCAGCCAAAGTTCCCCTTGTTTCTATTCAGCTGGGAAAATTTGGCTTTATCATGTCTGTCCCTGAGTGCTCAGGGTGCATGATACAGTACATCCTCTTTTACTGGTGGCTTCTGCCCCACTTCAGAGGGGGCAAGGAGCTCATCCTGCAAACAAAGCTGCTGTAGTGCTCCTCTTATTGATCAAGTTATGCAATTGTATTTTATTTCCACAGTAGCATAAAAAAAGGAGTTTGTCTGAACTCCCATATGCAGCCAACAGATGCTTGTGGCTGTGGATGTTGCATAATCAATGAATGATAACTTGTAAAATCTTTAAACCTGCTGAAGGAATCCAGAATTTCAGCAAATTTCTGTCTTGTCTGGCTGCTCATTTTGATTGGCTATAGAAAAAAAGCCAGTTGTGCATAAACTCCATCTGTTCTTATGGATAATACATACGTGTTTGGGAGGGATATTTGAGCGATGTTATTGGAAAAACAGAGAAGCTGAATATGGCATCAGGATTCCATTTCATGCACAGAGGAGGCTGCAATAATCAGCAATTCAACTCTTTGCAAAAACATTGGCAGAAAAAATTGATCCTTTAAGTGTAATGTATGCCTTGAAAGAAATTTTCTAAGCTATTTAAATTATGCCTCCATTTTACAATGCTGTGTAACCTGATTACACAAACTACACCTCTAATTCTTGCCTATGCAGATGTTGCACTTCTTCTGGTATTCAGTAGAGCAAGATATAGACTTTATTGAATAGTAGAATGAAAGGCAGAGAGTTAAGGTGTCATTTCGTAACCTGACTGAATAACTCAGATTGTTCTTCTCGTCTGTGGTACATAGACATAGTACTTCTGTAACAAGATTTAGTTGAGAAACACTCGAAGTATGAGCCAAGACAGTAAAGTACAGTTTTAATTGTAGGAAAGATAAAGGGTTTGTGGAAGAGTAACATGAGGCATATGTCTCAAGTCTCTTTTAGTAGGGGTAGCTTCAATAAGATGTGAACTTAAATTCTCAGTGTGCTAGGACATAGCAGCCAGCAGGCTGTATTATCATAATAGGCAGCAACAGTCACCCCAGATACCTCTACAGTTCTCTGGGTCTGTTGCGATTTCACAGACCTGGAGAATAACTACAGTGAAATCATCTTTGTGCCAGGAGATCCAAATGGATTGGAGAAAGACCAAAGAGAAGACGGTGAGGGGGGTGGAGGAGTGGGGAAAGGAAGCACTGAGCTCTACTTTCCACAAAATAAGGCCTCTGGAAATAAGATGGTGCCAAAATCTCTGAATTTGTTGTTATGTGCTTAAAAGGTCCTTTACAGTTCAAGCAAGAAAGATCCTTGCCCTGGCAAGCTTACAAGCTAGTTGAAACCCTAGTGTTTCTGCACAGTGTGGCATGAGGAGAGCTGTAGGAACAGTGGAAATAGTATGACATTGTTCAGGTGAAAATATACATTTCAAGAGTATCAGCCATGAGAAAATGGTGGATATTACTGTGGAACAAGGGAACATGTGGCATAGGGAAGTGGACCAGAGTAGCACAGCTCAGGGAGCGCAGCTCCATGGGAGAAGCCTGGATAATTAAGCAAGAAAGAAATTATGCAGGAAGATTGAAACGTCGGGAGTTGTGAGATAAATGAAAAGAGACATAGCAGAACAACAAACTGAGTAATTTGATTGTTTGAATTACATGTTTGAAGTTGGAGTAGAAGGTGAAAAGAATGAGGATGATGTAGCCACCTGAGAGGCTTTGTAGGGATTATCTGGAGCTCAGAGGCAGAAGGAAGGTGAGAAGCTGAACTGTGAAGAAATAGTAAAATACTGTTAAAGAGAGCTAAGGATGAGGTATGTCTGTTCTGGAAGTAGGCATGGCAATGGAAGATTGTACTCTGGAAGTAAGTGAACATGGCAATGGAAGATTGGGTTAAGGGAAAAAGGGGAACTTGAAGATGTGAGATGTGTATTGTGGGGACAGAAGGAGGAACAGAAGTGTTAGAAAAGGGAGGAAAAATGTTCCTTGTAGGTGGGAAAGCATGGAACATTAGATCTAGTAGATTATCTCTGCAATATAATAAGCAAAGCAGTAGGAGAGGATAGAAGTCTACCATTGCTTCTAATGATATATCCTAATCTATATGCAGTATGCAATCTCATAGAGTTTATTTATGGACTTGCTAGTGCTGGAAGCTCAGGTAAAAACATTCAAAGCTGGAAAGTTATAGGCCCTTTATACTTGGCATCACAGAGGTACAACATGGAGGTTTCAGTGATGTGTACCAGTGTATGGTCCAACACACAAAAAGGTGACTTTTAAAGAAAAAGTGGGTTCACTTTTCAGGGAGGAATGGTTCCCTGGCCCTCCCTGAGCTTTGCACTGTTTTCAGTGAATGAATGCATTCTTAAAATATTTGCAGTTATAAACTTTCTTTTCTGCAGCACATGCCATCATACCTCTGTCACTCTGTTTATCGCCTGCTTACTGTGGCTGCTTTATCCTGTTCATGACGAGTGTCCTTCACCACCACCCTCTGAATTCCTCTTGGGTTCATTTTGTTATTTGCTCCACTTCTTTACATTTCTCTACTTCCATGTTACATTTTTTGCTGCTGCCAGGGTTGGGATGCACTTGAGATGTATGCTAAATCCTTTCCTTCTGTCTATAGCTCCTGACCCCTATACACACTGATGAATGTTTGCCTCCTTGTTTCAGAGAATGCTTTCATCTGCAGGTGATCTGGCACCCACAGCATTAGTTTGCTGCTTGCTTTCTTTCTGCTGTTTGCAGTTTGCTCTCCTTTTCCTTAGATGCATCACAGCTTCTGCTGAATAGTTGGGGTTTGTTCTTTTTCTGTCAGGAAAAAAAAAGAAAGCCTACTTCTTATTTGCTGAGACAGAAGCTTTCTCTGAGAAGTGGAAAAGTCATTTCAGTGGTTTTTAGATTTTGGAAGACCTGACCAGGTTTGGGGTGGTGTCAAGGGGGAAAAGGAAAGAAACCTCTTTACATTCTGATCCTGGGGAATGTCCTCTCTGCATGTTATTTTTTAATTTACCTTTGAGAAACCAAACTGTTCAGCAACAGTGCCTTTTTTTCCCCCAATATTTTTGAAGGATAGAGACCAGAAGTGAGAAGCACCTAAGTTATAACGCTTTTCCTCACCACCACCACCCTGCCTCATCAAGTGCTCATTATGCATTGTACACATCCGTGTTCTAGTGGATTGAAGGGAAATACGCTTGTAGTCCAACACCACATCAATGTTATTTAAAATGTGTTACCTACTAAGATGTCATACAATATCCCTCCTCTTCCACTGAGCATACAATGACAGCCTGGGAAGTTCCACTGAGTTTAATGTAGCAAAGCCATTGCTAAAATGCAGGGTTTTCTTCAATGTGGTATAACCAGTAAAATAGCAATATTTAAAAAAAAAAAATCAATTTGCTTTTTTCATAATACATTTGAATGTTCATATCTTCATGTGTGTGCACTTTTAAAAAAGTGTTCTGTGCTTTTCATTTGATGTCTCTTCAAAAAGCTAGGCATGTCATGGAGAAATAAAAAATGCTGAGTTTGAGATTCAATGTATTTTCAGCTTATGATATTGTGAAGTTTTCTGGTGTTTGAAGTTTTATGATTCCTATTGCTGTTTATTCTGGGGTCTTTTATTTCAGCATGTTTAAGTATCGGATATAACAGAAACAGTAATACCGATGAATTATCCATCATTTTTATTGTACAAGGCAGACACCATTTTTATGAGACAATTTGAAAACCTTTCAAATACTGTCTTTGGAATTAAAAAGATTATTTTTTTTTCTTCTTTTAAGAAAAGTCCCTTTCAAAGGGATATTGTCATTTTAGTCATTGTTCTGAAAATCAGGGCTGAAAGCCTGGCACCAGTGAATCAAAATATCCATTGATGTCAGGTGGGCTTAAATCTTCCCTTCCTGTTTAAAAAAACAGTGTTATCTGGTTTTATGAACTGGCTGCAGTATAAATCCACTATTGACTTTATGCTCAAATATTCTTACTAATTAATTACAAGAACCTGAACAAAAGTAAACATTTGCTTTACATCCCATGAAAGCGCAAAAAGTGAGGCCATTCACTTTCACACAGAACAAACTGGAGCCCACTGATACTCAGGAAACCATTTTGAGAAAAACAAATAATATTGGTACAGATGCAGGTAAGCATTTTCACAGGTTGAACTCACATAGGACTGTTCATTCCCCTCTTCCTTGCTGGCAAGAACATCATCTCAGAGTAAAGAATTCTCCTTGTTCTGCAGCCCTGGGCTTGTTCTCAGAACAGTTATGGAATGGTGAGAGATTTAAGGATCAGGTCATGGCTCTATTTCACACCCATTACTGGCTCCAGACACAAACACTCCTGTCAACCCTTTCCTATGCTTGGAGACACATTGTGTCCTAATTTCTTCTTGCAGGTCTTTGTGACAGTTTTACCTTCTGTCATCACCTCTGAAATACAACCAGCAAGTCTCTGTTCAAACACAAATCAAATGCTCCATGTCTGAATTGGAACAGAAACCTTTATGAGAAGAGATATTGGAACTTTGTTCTTGGCAGTTTTAAGCAAACTGCAGCAGCTTTTCTGTGGTGTAAATGGCCAAAAAGGGAGTGCAAGTATTTCTGTCAATGAACACAGAAGAATTTGCTTGAAATTGCTAAGAGTGCATGCCATATACTGCTTGCTTCAAGGTTTTGTGAGGTGTTAACCCCAGCTGAGAACTCACAGAGTTAAGCTGAGCACTATGCTGTTGCCAGATCACTGCACAATGCACAAGATCCCATTTCTGACCTCTCAATTTCTACTTCATGCAAAAGTAGAACAGAAAAAATAAAGCCTTCAGGTGAGTAGGTCTGTCTTCAGATTTATTTTCTAATTCACTGCTAAGACCTAAAGCATCCAACACATTTTGCTGCTTATGTAGCCCTCTGTGAAGGAATATGCCAACGCCCCAAAGCTGTTTCTCAAGTTTCAAACCCCATTATTCTTTAAACAAAGCCTTTATTGTGTTTGGCTGAAACTAAATAAACTTAAAATTCAGATTATTTTTTTTTTCTTAAAGAATGGTCTGCTAATTGGTGTTAAGGTTTAAATATTAGACCTTGTTTATTTCTCCCACTTCCTTAAATGTTAAATGTTTCAGAAACATTCCCCTGTTATTACAGTCTATTAAATCAGACTTATCAAAAAGGAAAGATTTATTGATATCTTGAGAGATGTGTGTGTCTAATTAAGGTTGTGTTGTTGTGCATATTTTATACTAAAGTAAACATTTCCTGCAATTTGACTTTAATCAAGTCTGAAGGGCCTTAATAAGTGTTTGGCTCCATGATTTTTTTCTCCATTCCCTGGACTAAAGGGAGGATGTACTGTATGAGATTGCAAAGTCACATGATTTGCCATTGCTTGAGGAAGTTCTGCCACATTCTGTGGTATTTACTCAATGCATTTGTCCCTGGAAATGTTAGCAGTTGGTGCTAAATGCACATTCTTGACATACCTGGTAAACCCAGAAGTCTGGAGTATTTGTAGATGGCTAGTTTGAAGTGTGATTAGACCTCTACTTTGCTTATTGTTTTGGTTTATGTGGAACTATTAGTACTAGAAGAAAAAAAAAATATTTATAGATTTCTGAATTCCTGATTTAAAGTTTCCAATTTACAAGCTTGTGCTTTCTTGGGGGGGGGGTGTGTGTGTGTTTTTATGCAAGGTCCCTCTTGATGCAGTTTCTGTTGTCCTTTGCTGTTTTCTTTACTACCTTTCTTGTCTCATGGACAGGTACTGTTAGAAGGAAATTCTATCTCAAGTGTGTAGCCATTTAAACACTTGTCTCTCTATGGTTAACTTCATCCTTCCTAAATAGTGTTTTTCATGCTATAATTGAAATGATATGTTATGTAACCTGATGTTATAAACTAATTTAAAAGATAAGAGACTAGTTACTAATATTTTCTCAGTGAAACACTGTCAGTTTTAAGTGAAATGTCATATATGCCTATGTAGAAATGTGTCCAGATTTTTAGAAGAGTCATTTGTGATGCAAGAGTAAGTTTATCTAATTAACTATAACATTTGTATCAAATAACTTGCAAAACTCTTTTGCATAATATATTTAAATATGTATTAGTATATTTACAGATTCATACTTGTAGAAAGATATTTTTGGGGAGGGGGAGATGAAGACTACCTTTTCTTTTATCTAATTAATAATTGCTAATTAATATACTACTTTAATAACTTTAAATTTAAGCTATGATCTTACTGTAGTAGATGGTTTTACATATAATAGAGATGATTTATACCAGTGATACCATAATCCAAATAGATGTAACAGGTAAAATGAAGACAGGAAAAATAGTTATTCTCCAATAATGGGGCACTTAACAGAACAATCCCATGCTTTGCTGAAACTTATATGGGGATTGCATCTGTGCTCAGAAATTAAGCAGTGCCAGGGAGTGCATTCTGGTGTCAGTGCTGTTAAAGTGGCAGAAGAGCCCTGGGACAGGTTTCCCCCAAGGTCAACTAGCACTTTCCCAAAGATTTCTCAGGCACCATTCCATAGGTGACCACACTGTGTTGGATGAAATCTTAACAGTATGAGCATGGGCAGCCCAGGGTGCCCGGTGTTACAGTCATTGTTGGGCCCTGGTCCTGTTTGTTTATCTTATTAGGAGAGATGCAGACAGAAAGTCTGTATCACAGGTTGACATTAAATCTGGATTCCTTTTGTTTCATTCCAGCACCTTTCTAGATCATGACCCTCATTTATATGGCATTATTCTTAAAAATCACCCTGGTAAAATGACTAAGGCCATGTTTAAAGGACAAAAAAACCCCCGCTTTTATTTTCCTCAAACACAGCTTCCAAAAGCTTTCCAGCTTTGATGATTTTTTATTATTTTTTTTGTGAAAACCAAGATGACAAATGAAAGAAATCAAAAGAGTTATCTTTTCAGAAATAAACTGTTAGAATGCTCTAAAATTGGATCATGTAATTATTACTCATGAGCACTGTTATTTGGTGGAATTACACTTGTGTGAACAAATTCAGTTCACAACTTAGGAATGCTAAATGATCTTTAGGAAGGAATGACGTTTGAGGTTTCTGTAAGCTTCCTTCATTAATTTAATTTCTGATATTCAACAGTTTTTTTAAAACAAAAACATTCAGGCTTTGCTGAAGAAAATTATTGACAAATTAGCAATGTTTATTGATTAAAAATGGCAGAAATGGAATGGTGCCAAATTATGTTCTGATATAGGGAATATGTATTCTTGAAATAATAGTACAAGCTCCATAATAGTTTATTCTGTATTCTTCTTCAAATAAGTCTGAATATTTTGCCTGTGTCTTCTTTGACTTTTTGAATAGTCACTTTGTATTTATAAGGTGTGCAGATTCTGCTGGCAAAAGTAACAGGCGAGAAAACAGTTACCATACAGAAACCTATTCTACTGTCCATTCTCCTTTATGTGGAGAAATTAAAACAGGAGAAAGAAGGGGAAGAAAAATACTGTGCTTGGAGAGGAAAACTCTCCCAGATCCACTTTTCTTCTTTCTAAATCAGCACTGTTGATAATGGAAGGTGCTTCATGGAAGAAT
This sequence comes from Actenoides lindsayi, assembly GCA_025331215.1. NCBI lineage: Eukaryota > Metazoa > Chordata > Aves > Coraciiformes > Alcedinidae > Actenoides > Actenoides lindsayi. The sequence goes on along the minus strand of WTSP01014254.1, from coordinate 13,374 downwards.
TACCACTACCCTCTTGATGATTTGTGAAGAAATCTGGAGTTGATTTGTGTAAGAGGGAGGAACAATGTTCTGTTTTACCTCAACAGCATCTCACAGCTTTCCTGTTACAGCACTCAACCCTTAGAGTTCTGTACCTAAGGTAATATGTATTTGTGTGTAGACACAGGCTCAGGATCCTTCAATTAGTTCATGAGGGTTTGGTGTCTGAAGGATATTTCTGGAAACTAGATTTGCAGGGAGTCCTAATAGAAAGATGCTTATGAATCTGAACATTGCTTACATATGAGAAGGAAAGAGAAAAGCACACATCACCCATAACTACTTGAGAAAATTTGTAGATCTGCAATGTCAATATTCTCAGAGATGATAAACAAATTTCCTTTTTTTTTTTTTTAAAGAAAAAAAAAGTTTGTGGATAATGACTTCTGAGAAATTTCTCTTTGGACATCTTATGCTAGATCTCTAAGCACTTTGGTAATTGTGACTTCAGCACTTTGTAGGCTCTCTGTCTGCTAGGAGCTCTACGTCTACCTACAGCAGAAATTGAGGCACTTGTGAGTACAGAAGGAGACAGACCATTTTCATGTTATGAACCTAAATCAATCAAACAATTGAGGCACCAGAGAGTGAATTTGATGTATGGGTTTACAGTATTCAAAAAAAGAAAAAGCATTTTCTTTCAGATTCCCTTTCAGTTCCTTGCCATCCATGGAGATACACCTTCCATCTGTAAGGTGACTGTTACACTAGTATGGAATCAGCTAGATTTCTCACAGCTTAAGCAGAGTGGCAGATTTCCTTTAGAAAGCTGTGATTCAGCAGTAGGAAATTTCTTTCAGCAAGGAAAAAAAAAAAAAAAAAGGGTAAGTTTCTGTAGGAATCCATTTGGAGAAAAACCCAGCCTAAGGATTAAGTGGATCACGAAAATACTTTCTTGAGAAAACATGGCTGCACCCCATTGTCTTCAGATAAAATGTGAGAACACTTCAGAACCAGCTCTAGGAAAAAGGAAGATTGATCATTTTTAGTGTTCACTACAAAAGGTGAGTGTTAAGAGAACTTTTTTGGGTTTTTTTTATAATTTCAAGTGCTGTGGGGTTGTGGTTTGGTTCTTTTTTTTTCTTTATTTTTTTTTTTTTGTGGGGGTAGGGATGTCTGTGGTTTTTTTTGTGTTTGTTTCTTTTTTTTTGTTTTTAAATACTTACATATCTTGTGATTTCTGAATTCGAGCAAAATTCAGAGAATGAAAATAGTAAAAAAAGTAAAGTGAGTTCTTCACCTTGCAAGCAACTAAAGGAGAGTTTCTACTGTTGGAAATATTAACCTGTTTAGTAATCCTGACAACATTGTGATTTGAGGTCTTAAAATCAGTTCCATGATGTACCTTTTTTTTATTATTTTTTAATTTTTTTTAAAATTTTTTTTTATTTAACATCCAGGAATTAGGATTTTGCACGGCGACCTAAGGTCCATTGCAGGACTCTAATTCAGAAGAGTGAAGAATGTGCTCCTACCCTTGGTTATATTTGAAGCAAAACTTCACGAGGTAGGAGATCACTAGTTAGGTTTGTGATCTTGCTTTTAAGAGCCCACTGAAAGCATTACTGTTCTATTTGTGCAATTGCATTTGTGCACTTTCATTTTCTGGAAGCAGAGCTTATTCTAATAGGTTAGAAATCTGTGGATGCATATGGATTTCAGAGGAAGAAAATAAGCACTCAGCTTAGGTAATCAGTTTATGTTCTATATTCTGTTTATAGAATGTGAGCTAGCTAATACACAGGCCAGAAGTCTCACTGGTCTAGAAAGGACTTGCTGGTTTCTCACATGGGTCCCTTTCTCCATGAACTTCTGAGACTGGAGAAGGAGGCTTGTCCTTGACATCAGCGTCTGGACTGAAATGCAGTTGATACATTTATGATGTTTAGCTCAGGCTTGTTATCTTTGTAATTCTTGTACTTTCCTGTTCCATTTCCTTTCGAACAGAGAGAATCACAGAACAGTTTGGGTTGGAAGGGACCTCTAAAGGTCATCTACTCCAGCCTCCATGCAGTAAGCAGGGACATCCTCAACTAGATCAGGTTGCTCGGAGCCCCCTCAAGCCTGAACTTGAATGTCTCCAGGGATGGGGACATCACCTCCCTGGGCAAGCTGTTCCAGTGTTCCACCATCCTCATAGTAAAGAATGTCTTCCTGTCATTCAATCTAAATCTACTCTTCTCTAGTTTAAAAGCATTTCCCCTCATCTTATTACTACATGCCCTTGTAAACAGTCCCTCCCCAGCTTTCTTGGAGGCCCCAATTGCTCTCATCATTAGTATGACGCTCCTGTGAACTACAACCTGTTTAGCTTTGGGGAATTTTTTTTTTTTTGGTGGGGGTGGGGTATACTTTTCTGGTGTTATAAATTAAAACCTTTTACAGGACTTTGACACATACCTGCACCCTGATTTAGGCCTGTAGTTCATCCACTTGTCTCACCCTAAAAAACTACTTTCAATGACCTTGGCTTGTGTGCCGCTTTTTTCCTCCTCTCTTTGGCAGTGCTAATAGCTTAAAGGGAATAAAAAAGCCAACCCCCACTCAAGCCAAGGACTCTCTCAACTTTGCCTTTTCCTTACTTTCCACCATATAAAAGCTTTCCAGGATGACTGCCGCTACCACAGAATCACTTTTCAGTGTTTTCCTGGGCTTTTCTGTTCCTTGCTTCCAATTCTTTCTTCTTCAAAGCTTATTCAAGTATTTAATCTCGCTACTACTCTTCCAACATTTACCAGCTTGATACATTTTCTTCATTCACCTATTAATCCACTGTGTCCTGTACATGTACATATAAAAGGAAGTCTTTCTTCCCCTCCCTGCAAATCCACTCACTTATTATACAGATATGCAAATATGTGACACTAACATCTGACATAAGTGCTTCAGTTTGCCCAGGCTGGACAAGCCCAGGTAAGTTTGAAATCTTTAAAAATATTTAAAATTGTATCTGTGGTCATAACTGGCAATGTAGACTTAGAGGAAGAAAACAAAAAAGCAAGAGGGAGAAGCAGGTTAATAGATGAAAGACTAAATAAAAGTGATGCAATTTCAGTTGTCAAATACTAGTATTTTATTAGGTTGTATATGACTTCAGTGTCTTGGGATCTGCTAAGCAAATGTTGTTTCACTTAACCCTTGGGTATCACAGGCAAAATCAATGAAAATAACAAAGTCAATATTTGAAGATCATAAGCAATAACTTTAGAATAAATGAAATGTAGATGGCTTTGTTGAATTTAATTACATATGAAATTGAATACCTTGAAAACGAAGTACAGTAACAACATGAACATATTTATTAGGGCGATGTTTTATGAAATTCAGATAGGCATATTATTAAATAGGAAAAACAGAGCCTAACCAGTGAAATATTATTGCACCGGAAGAGCCAAGAGTGAACATTCTGCAATTGCTTCAGTAAGTTTTAAAATGATAGCACAAAAGCACATTTTAAAATCTCATGTTCTGGTTCATGAATGTGAAAGAATTTACTGTCTTGACTTGTATGAGTCGGGGCCCTGTCTGCCACAGCTGTGTGTGCATCAGGGAATAAAAAGGCATAGAATGAAGGTAGAGATGGCTAAAGGTTAAAGAGATGACTCTTCTTGACAATGTAGTATTAAAAGAATTAATATATCCACATTTTAGTTCTAGTATTTTAATGCAATATAATCCTCCATCTATAAAAACATGTTCCTGAAGTTAGTTTTGAACTACTCATTCCGAAAATAAAATCATATTTTAGATCTAGCTATAATCTCAGTATATGTATTTTAAAAGTCAGTTCAGCTTCCAGAAAAACCGTCACTCTCATAAAATCTAACCCTCCTAAACAGATGTACTAAATTTAGTAAAAACCATAGCAAAATCAGTTTCATTTCATTACTTGACTTGTAACTCAAATTAAATTATACTTAAACTGCACCCTTGTCATACAAAAAAACCCCCAACCATATCATGTTTATTACTACTGTTGTTAAAGGAGACTTGTACAGGACTGAAGCTTTGCCTTTTCTTTGTTACTGAAACCGCAAATCCAGTTAAGACTTAAGCTTTCATTTTTCAATTAACATGTTTTATTTTAAATTTATTCAGAGCTGAAACAAGAGTTACATTTGCAGCTGAGGAAAGCAAAGATGAAACTTTGTTCTTCCTTTTGTGCTCAGCCATACAATTTATTTTACTCCTGGCAACAGATTTCAAATCTCCTTGCTTTTTTTTTTCATGGGAACTGATTTAGTAAGTGCCGACATTAGAGCTGACAACGCTTTGTGTCGGTTTTTTTTTTTTCCTTTTGCCTGGTTTCTGTGTCTGTGTGTGCAGGCATGCATTCATTAACGTAATTCCTCAACATTCAACAAGAGTGCATCATAAACCAGAGGAAAAAAAGCCTCATAAATATTTAGATCCACCATCTACCATCCAAAACTAGAGGAAAAAGAGTATTTAGTGAGGACTTGGTTTGACTTAATCTGCATATGAACTGAAAGGGGGTACAAAAGGATGAAAAGGTGGTGGAAACGAGCATACAAACCCCATAGTCTCCAGGGGGCCATTCATCTTGTTCTTGTCAATACAATCTCAGTCCCACTCCTTGGCTGTTTTCTGCGCATGACCCAACAGACGAGCTTTGCAAAGACAATGTTGCAAAGGATGTGCGTGCTTTCTTCTTAGTTTTATTCTATCATATTTTGAGAGGAGAAACAAAATACTTCACGTTTTGGAAGCTGGAAAAATTTCTTTAAATGCTTCTCTACTTGTTTGTGGTCCACGCGCTGACACACAAACATAAAACATTTACATAAGAGGACATGTAGGTTATATGAAAAACAATTTCAGGCAATTCGACAATTAATGAGAGGTGATGAGATCACAAGGTAGCCTAAAGTATATTATTATCTGCTGTTCTGTTACAAAACCATACAGTTTGGATCACGTGCTGTGTATATTTATATATAAAACTCTGCTATTTCTAAAAAACACTGTCAAAAAGTCCAAAATTACAGATAAAAAAATAGGACACCAATAACGTTTGGTATTGAATGTATTTTTGTAATTGAACAGAATCATTTAGGTTGGAAGGGACCTCTTGAGATTATCTAGTCCAACCCCACACACGGAATTCTACAATTTTTGTTGGCATTTTTAAAAATAAAGGAATGTGTAATACATTCAATACTTATTAAATTTTTATTTCATGATCTGAAACCAAATTAGTTTTGAAGGCTTACATCACACTACCTACATACAATGACTTGTGACTTATGACTGCTGTGCTCAACTGTCCTTTTCAGCCAAAAGGTCATAAAGGCCTCTAAACAGTAAAGTCTGTAGACACAAATAATGATTTCACACGTAACAGAATTCTTGATCATAAAGAGTCAAAATATACATTTTTTGGTTGTTGTGACTAAAAAGTTAGAATAAAATAATGTAACTCACTCAATTCATCAAGCTCCACATCAATCACATGAATTACATCAATACTATAAGCAAAATGGTCATTTTAATCACATATTAATAATATTCACGTATCTTACTACATTGCTAGTCTTATATTTTGTACTTCTGATAAAAGTCCAAGTAGTGGTTTGTTCATTGTTGTTGGTTTGTGTTGTTTGTTTGTTTGTTCCCCCCCCAATTAATCTCTATTCGAGTCTCCTTAAATGAACTCGGTTTGTTTTTTTGCATGTGTGGTTGGTTTCTGGTTTTTGTTACCAGACCTCTCCAAAACTCCCTTACTGGAGCAAAATAGGGATACAACAATGTAAACATCAGGTATGAGCCAGAGTGTGCAAGCTGCTATGACTCCCCCACTAATCACCTGTTGTCAGTCTAACACAAAGGACTCCACCTATGCTGACAAACTTCTAAAGAAGTATCAAGATATATCTGCAGCCAGAGGGATAATTGATTTCACTACTAACCTGTAAGACAGGTGCATACAAACTTCAAAATGGGACAAAAGATCAATTATGCCTCTAGTAATGAAAATCAGATGGATAGCTATAAACAGACTACCTAGAAGGAAAACTAAGGTAGGGATGTATAATTTAATTGCCTTGCTACAGGGAAGACCTCCATCTGCCAAGAAAATTAGCCACCTGATTGGTTATGTCATTTGTTTTTAGAAGCAAATACAAAAATTCTAGAGATGGGGAAGTGTTTTAAGTCAAGCAGTGCCTCATCTTCACTTCTAATAGAGAAGTGGTTTGCCAGCTTCTGAAATAATAGGGTTTTTCCAGACCTTTGTAGGGTGGGAAGAAGGAAGGCTGCCTAATTTGAATTACTTAATACCTGTTTTCATGCTGAACCTTAAAACAGAATTGCAAAACTTCAAGATAACTTTTTTCCTGCCTTGCCTCAAGTAGTGTTTTTTTTATAGTTCCTGATACAACATGTTGATTTTTAAGCACATTGTTAGACCACACAAAATATTCATTTATTAATATATATCTAACCAATATTATTCTGCAAACTGGATAGCAAATATTATACTCTGGTAAACTTATTTTTGCATTTTTCTGTTCCTCAAGATGACAGGGTAACAGTTCTTCAGTCCTATCAGGATTTGGGTGTGCAGGGTGTGTGCATGTGTTCTAAAATCAGAGACAACTGTCATAGCTCTTCTGTAAAAATAAAAACCTGTAAACAATGTAAGTGTAATAACCTTTCTTTCTTCCCTTGACAAGTTATGTGAATACCAGAAAGGTGAAGAAAACTATCCCTGAAACTTTATCATATATATATTTTAAACAAATACGATACCATAAGAGATGTTAATATTTCAGTGATCATCTTTATTTATGAACAATACAGTAAATTCCATAATATAAAGCTGCATATTAGAGAAAGTGGCCTTAAAAACTCCTGCTCGTTATATGAAAAGTTGTAACATGGACACTTCTCATGTTCTAAATGAACAGGAATACTGAGACTCATGTGAACCAGATCTCTACAAAAGTCACTGGAAACTACAAGACATGCATTATGTTGCCCTATCCTATATTTCAAGTCACAATCGCGGATGAAAACCAAAACATTTAGAACTAAGAATAAGGATTTATGATGAATGCGAGATGGCCAGCAGTGTAAAGTACAATTTCCAGACTCTTCAAATGTAGCTGCAGTGATTTTTTTGATTTTTTTTTTTTTTTTAATTTTTTTTTAATCAGGTCACTGTTTCTAAATCTGGGCTATTACTCCATTTTGCATACATTCTGTCTCTACACCATAGTGAACTTTTCAGCCTACTCCCTCGTCCCTCTACTCTGTGGTCTATCCAGCACAATAACTTGATAAATGTAAAACACTGACACATTTCTGAAAGCCAAAGCCAGGGAATGATCATGTTACCTTCAACAGAGTAATTTAGTTCTCAAAATCCTGACCCAAACTGTTGTTCAGACTATTCTGAGAGCAACAGTTAACTGAAAAATCTTTCTGCATGCTTACAGTGAGATTGAGCCGACTGTTCAACAGTACACAGTGGACACTCCAGACAACCAAAAGGTGGAAGAGACATGTGCACGGAGCTGGCAGATGTGACACAGGAACTATGAGAGAAAAGTGACCTCCTGAATATTCAAGTGGAATATTGTAAGGCAAGGGAATCCCACTTTTTACTGTGCTTATAAACATGTAACAATGAATTACTGTAATTGAGCAATGAACTAATTTTAAATAATAATCAGATATGGCATTAGCTCAAAATTAGTCAGATCTAGATTAGCCAACAACCCAGAACCATTCACCTTTTGGCTTTCATCCAAGAGCCATGTTTTACTGATTGTTATGACTTGTCCTTTGAGCTCTGGTGAAAATAGAGACTTAAGATGCACCAGCCTACAAATGTCAACAAAGATGGCACAAGATTTGGGATGCTTCCTGTTTCTATTAGGAAATCCTGAATTTATCTAAGTGCTTAAGCAACAATTCTCTACACTTTTATAACGGCTTTCATCCAAGCAACATGAAGTAATTTACTACAAAGTGTTTCATAGCTTCTGAGGAGTAGAAAACTGTGAAATGGGCTCTGAAGCATATCATAACTACAATGTATATGGCTACGCTATTCCAGGGAAGACCTCCCACACTCAACAGAAAGACTGTGGGTAGGAAGAGCAAATGGCAGACAGCAAGTGATCCACAAACAAAACAAAGTTTAGGCTTCCTAAAGGGAAGAAGAACCATTAAAAAAATATGAAGAGATTGAAGACTGCTGGTTCCTTTCAGAGAAAAGGCACAAACACCCATGAAGAGATAAAGCAAAGAGCAATCTTCTGAGCATGCTACAGCACAGAAACACAATGGTCTTTGTGGGGGTAATCAACAACCACGGTAGCACTGCTCTCTGTCCTTTGCTTTGGATGATCACTGTTGAGCAATTGTCTCATCTCCAGATGCTTTTAGATCCATATTGCTTGGTCTCTTTCTTTTCTCATAGTTTTGTAACTCCAGATACTTCTCTTTACCATTGAATACATTAAAAATAATTTGTATTTAATAAAGACTTGTAATATATAAAGTATTTTGAGGTGAGGAGGGAGATTTCTAGCAAAAAAATAAGATTCTAGATTTTTATGACTAAGTACAGTTTACTGGAAGGCCCAGCCAATACAAACGCTTTTTGCTCATTACCAGAAGGTTTAAAAAAAAATGCATTTTCTTATAATTTGTTTAGATGTTTTCTGTAATTTTGTGACTGTACAGATGTAAAGCGTAGTATCTAGCACACTAAATGAAGCTATAGGACTGAGCATGGGATTAGATACACTGGAAATTGCATTTATGAACTTCGAGTTAAAACATACCTTCAAAATATAGGATGTTCTGTGAATAATCCTCCCCTCCCCCTTTTAAATGTAAGTGCTGTTATAAACAAGATGACAAAGTGGGTAAACTTTATGTTTACAATGTAGTACCTCAATTTAGTTGAGGATTTTTCTTGTTGCTAGAATGGTATCTTTTCTGAAGAAAAACTCTACATGATGGTACATAAAGAAACACCATGTACAGACATTACATATCCATGGAAATTACTTACTTAAATAGACAACCTACTAGGTGATTCATCTATGGCAATCTTGAGCATTGATGTAATACAATCTACTATATACTGATTTACATCTTTTTCATGCATAACCATGCCTATAAGTATTTAGACGAGGTGAAGCCCAACACAGAGATACTCACACCTTCCCTAACTATGGGGAGTTAAACAAAATGCTTAATATTTTATTAAGCATTTTGTTTAGGTCCCTCTATCCTATCTGTGTAACAGTATCCCATCACAGTAACTGAAGGTTAATTTACCAAGAAAACTTCCAGATACAAGATTGAGGTCAAAGGTGAAAAATACTTTCTTGTTTGACTTAGCATTTTTTCTCCCCAACTTAATGACTGCATAATTCATGCACAACCACAGGAACAGTGTGATAATGAAGCTCTTCCTACTCCTGGGTAAGTAGAGGAATCACAAAGATATCTCTTCTTCTGGTTCCTTTATTCCAACCTAAGGAATGGCCAGTTCTAACAGGAGAGATACTGCACATTACTGCACCCTTCTTCACAGTTGTACAGCTTCAAGTACCTTAACTATAAAAGATACAAATCTGAATCCTTTCAGGCTAAGGTGTTCTTAAAACTGGTATCTTCCACTTCTTCCACAATTATTTAGCATCTATAGTGGTCAAATTCAGGCAGTATCTCTTCCAAGATTACACAGATCACTCAGAAGTGTCCCTTTTTAGACTATGAACACTATGCCATCTGCTTATTACTTTGAATGATGCACTACTATGGCTTTTTCTAGTTTGAAAAGTTACCTGTCAGTTTGGCTTAATGTCAAAGGATATATGTTTTTATTGTTGGCCATAATATAATTGGTTCTTGAGATTTTTTAGTCTGTCTCTAGACCTTATTCTGTTCATGTGTTAATCAGCTTATACAGATGAATGAATTTCGCATGTCCATCTGGTAGTGGCCGTTTCTGACTGCTGCATTACACCTATAGCAGCTACTATCTTGTACACTATGAATGATTCTATACTGAATCACAAACATACTATGTTTTTATCTTGGTGATTATAATGGGTCAGTGAAGAATTGCTTCTTTCTCTAAAGAAGAGTAGTATAGCACATTGGTACCTTCCTGTTACAGACAGAACTGCTCATGACATTCAATCGTACATACCTATGATTTGGTCAACAAAGATGCTGGAAGTAACAGCTAACACTAACTAAAAGAATATGTTTCTCAGTAGTCATCAGCCTTCAGCTCTCCTATTTCCCAAGGTACTATCAGCTATGAACATTATAGCAGTAATTGAATTTGCTTTTTATGATCATTGCAGGCCTTTACTGTAATATGCAGAGGCTGCTGCTGGCATTAGCATAATTTTTCTTGCTTCAAGATTAGATTAATGCAATAAAACTTCACCTTAAAAGAGAAGCTGTTGGAGTATACTGCAGGTTACATGATACAAGAAGTGCTACCTAGATGAAAACGTGAGTTAAAGAGAGTAAGAGTTGTGTCTGGTAGTTACCTAAAGAACCTTACACGACCACAGGACCCAGTTACCTTGAAACAAGGCAACTAGCCTTCCTCTCACGCTGCACCACCCCACCCCCCGACATCAATATGACACAACCTCCCACCCTTACACAAAGGACCCATTTACCCCAATGGAAAAGCTGCAGTACAGTGAAGAGTGTTACTAGCGCCTCTGTAGATCAGCCTGTAGGCACACCAGTCTTGATGGGAGCTATACCTTCTCATAGCTCTTTACCTCTGGGTAATTTAACTTTCCTCTTGCAGGCACTCTTAAAACACCCCTTCCTGGGACATAGAAGTGTGGAAATGTAAAGGCAGAGAGCAGAAGATAATGTATGCTGAGAGTGGCTTTTAGGTAGCTTTTTTGGTTTTACTGTGTATCTGGTGAAGAAAAATATCATGTTGATTTGCTTATTTAAAACTAATAGCGAGTTATGTATATTTTATTAAAGCATTCAGCTTTTCCAAGGGTGTTTTTCCAATTACTTAAATTCAGTCTTGATGTATTTGTGGAAAAATCATGGACGAGAATTTTTCTTAAGTCATTTATGCCTTATTATATATACAGGCAGCTTCAGCACATAGCTTTGATTCAATTTCTGTACTGCTTAGACTGAGAAAATAATTCAAATTAACACTGAGCAAACTAAAGCTTGAATTTTGCATTGCACTGTGCGATTCCTCAATAACTGCTAGTAGGCACCATCTTACTCTCTGATAAAAATAGTGCAAAATATCTTAGGATACGCTATGTTGTTCCTATTAGTAGGTAAGTCAAGCAATAGCTACTGCACAACAACTTGTGCTGGTATTTCTTACCTTCTATTTTCTGCTCATATTCAAGCACTGGAAGCACTTCATGTGCAGGGAGCAACAATGAAGTCATATGGTAACAGCTGCACCAAATCTGCTGAAAAAGTCTCCATATGCTATTTTTTATTGTGAGAATCAGTAGTCCAGAACAATTATTCTAACATTAACTAAGTTCACCTAATTTTAAGATGAAAGCTTGCTGTCTGACGGATGCCCTTAATCAAATTTAAGGATTCGATAGCAAATTTTCTCAGGGTTGAAAAGAGCCTTCATTCTCTGCATAAAAATTAGCAAATAAAGGGCTACAAAAATGCATCATCTTTCAGACTGATCTATAATAAATAAAGGCTGGCCATTTTGCTAAGCATATAAGGTTGTGTTTTAGCTTGTCACAATTTTAAAACAAGGTTAAAAAAGAAAAAACACAAATCTTGTTACTAAATAGAAGCTGTATTGTTCCATCATCCATAGCCATACTGCAGTGTGCTTCTTGGGCATGCTACTGATGGACTAAGAATGTATATTAAAAAACACAACAGTTTGCAACATTGCCACTCTTCCTTTAATAAGATAATTTTTTTTTGCTGAATATACATTTTTTAAATTATGGAAGCAATAAATCTGACTTCTCTTACATAAACCTTTAAATTTTACTTGATGTAAAGAAACCCCTGATATAAAAATTCTCATGTTCGAATGAGTTACACACGTTTAAAGGGGAAAAATACAACACTAGAAGGAATGCAATACTCCAAGGCATTTTAACTATTATGAGAAGTACATTTTATCTAAATTTTTGTCAAACGTACATCTTCCCAGAAAAGTAGAGTAATGGTATTTGACAATACCCAATAAAACTATACACCTGTCAAGATGACAACATGCCTGTGCTGCTTCTTAGTTCTGAAACACTTATCATCGCTATTAGCCTAGTATTTAAAGTTTTTCTAAATACTGTAGTACAGTATGTATGAAAACACGTTCGAGTTTTTACAGAACTTCAAGCAATATCTGGACTTTATACCTAGTCCTATTAAAAACGACTGCTTTCAGCGAACTAAACAAAGCACAAAGTGATTTCTATCTAGTTTTATAACATAAGCTCTACCAAGCTAATGAAAATCGCATCTTAACCTTCCTGACGACTTCCTAAGTAATGAAAATCGAAGAACACCAAGTAGCTGCGTGGGGAAGGAGAAATACGTACAAGTAGCCGTGTCGCGCTGCTTTGCCTCTGCGGCTACAGTGGATGGAGCACGTTAGTTTTGGTTCTGGCTGCCGGATACTGCTGCTCCCATCACGTCTCCCATCCAAACCCGTCAAACAAGCCGCGGCTGATGCCAAAACACGGCACTGCCCTGTAAGCAAAAAACGGCGTCTAACTGCCTGCCGGCGAGGCTCGAGCAGGGAGGCAGCGCTGCAACCGGGACCCGGAGGACGGCCTAGGCTGCCGCGGGGCGCCGAGGCAGGCGGGCGGGCCGTCCGGCTAGGGCACGCCGCTGCGCAAGGACGGCCGCAAGCGGTGGCTCTGGGGGAAGGAGCGTGCGTACGGCTGGGCCGCCACCGCCTGCGTTTCACCCCCACCCCCGGCAGCGCCAGCCAGCCTCCGGCCCTCTCCGCACCTCTCCGAGCCCCAAAGGCGGCCGTTAAACCGCTCCCCCGGCACGCGGGCTCCCGCCACCTGGCTGACAGATCGGGAGAGGCCGGAGTCGGGAGAGCAGCTCCCACCACCTCGCCCTTCCACAGGGCCGGTTGCGGCTCACTGCTGGGGCACTCCCCCAGTCCCGGTACCCCAGCCCCGCGCCGCTCTCTCCTCCTGCCCCCGCGGCCCCTTTACCGATTGGAAATCACTCCTCGCGCCGCTCCGCCACGCGCACCGCCCACCGTCCCCGGGCGCATGCGCCGCGCAACCGGCCACCGCCCCCTTTCCCCCCCCCCCCACTCCCCCAGGCTTAGCCGGCCCC